>JAVJIF010018363.1:0-95923 GCA_038442645.1 Agave tequilana | reverse complement strand
GTGTTGAATGAATTTTAGAGAAAGAGAGGAATGTGTTGAATATAATCTTAGTAGAAAAATAAAATGAAGGCAAGAAAAATGGTTTAGAAAAAAAAATTGAAGACCGGAAGAAAAGTTAATGTGTGTGAATGGTGAGGGTTCTTGCGTTAGGGTAGATATAATCAGTAGAAAGTGAGGAGTGGAAGACGAACACATAAAGTTTTTTGTGAGATATTTGTGTTACTATACATGAATTTTACAAGAATTGGGATGAGAAGTGTTTGGACTTTCAAGGGATTGGTGATTGCCACTAAAAATATTTAGTAGAGATGTGTTTGACTGAAAATACGAAAAATAGGTATCTTTTTGAGGTTCTTGGATGAAGGGGTGAACCAGTGCTGAATGAAGTCAAGCTTTGGCAGAAGAATACTAGCAGGACTTTATGGGTATGGATTGATCTATGTGCAGTATTGGTTTTACAAGATGGATCAATATTTAAATAATAATAATAATAATTAGGTTGTAAAGAAAGAGAAAGGGGTATTCTGCCAAAATGAGAATAGTCAACATATCAAAGTATTGTATATACTATAAATCTGTTTACAAGAGACAAACCTTTGTTTTTTTAAAGGGAGAGGCGGACTTGATTTTTTTACGAGCTTAAGCTTCAAACTTTCAATTATACACAAAGAGTGAAAATGTAAGTGGAATTTTATCTATTATTTTCACCAACCCCTCATTGGGTTTTTTGGGACAATTTATTTGTTGAAAACAAGAATGGAGGTAGATTCTGTATTGAGCCTATTTGATTGCACAATCTTCCCATAAATTCTCATAAGAAGATTTTGAAAATCTAGTTTACGTCCTAGAGCTAACCATTTGTCATTAACAACATTCACTAGCTATCTTGTATCTATTGAGGCTCTTGTGTTATTCTAAAAGGTCTCTCGACACCTCCAAGACTTTAACATTTTCTGCAGATGCTTGGCTTTGTTAACTATAGTTTCCTATCTAAATAACTTAAGCTTTTAGGTCAGAGTGGTATGACCTAATGCTTCTTGACAATACACATGCCAAGCTTGTTATCAACAAATTATGCTCATCTTATTATAATCTTTTTTTATGTGCATGCACCGGATGAGGGTGTATTTCTGACATACTAAAAACCTACTTATCTATGTCAGAGTGGTTAGCGTTACCAATTACATGCTAAATTAGGGTGTTCTAGAGCTGAAAGTGCTTCTGAAGCAAAGTGTGAGCAAACCTTGAAACGTTATATGCCGCCATAGCGAATCCACATGGAGCGGGGCTGTTGGTATCTTTCATGGTGGCTATATATGTAAAAGTTAGCACCACTGCCTTTAGGTTTCTTGGAGCTTGAGGCTCAAACCTATTCAGTCTTTCCACGTGCATGGGTGATGTTTACCATAGGACGTATTACATTGGCTTTGGTCCACAACCTATTACCTAAGCTGTTAGTTTGAGGAGCTTCCCAAAAGGATCATACAGGGCCAAACATGAGGAAAGTAGTTTGCATCGAGCTTTGGTATCATGCTCAACCCACCTCTGTTCCACTAATATGAAAATGCAGATACGGTAAATCTAAAAGATTTAGGATATGGGTACATCATGGATATGCAACAATAAACTTATGTATGTGTATCTTGAATTGATGTTTTATTTATAATAAGAATTTCCAAGACTACAATGATTAAAGAAACACATAACTCAGATATTGTACTATATTTTCAAGCTATATACGTCAACAATTTCCTAAAGGTTATATTAAGTAAGTGTAAAATAATATAAAAGCATCAACATATGAAATTATGAGCATGAATTAGATTTTTAACTTTGTAGTTCTGATGCATATTTGATACATATTGGATACACTAGAAATTTAGAATATATTGAAAGAAGTATCGACAAATATCTATTAAGTATCGGAGAGGAGTAATGGATAAGTATCCGATACATGTATGGTTCTTTAATCAAGCTATCCACGCAACATTGCAACCTGCATTATGTCAGGTAACTAGCTAACAGAAAAGCAGGTGGTTTTTCAAACTGACACATCTTGTACTTTGAACATTTTCCACTGTCAGATGGCAATGTAAAAGGAACACATTCCTTTTTTTCCAGTTCCTTTTTTAATTGTGTAGGCATCCTTCTGTTCTAGATTTATGACCTGCCTAAGAGAATGCATGTTGCAACCAATAGAATGTATCTTTCTCATGCCTGATTAGTAAAATATGTCAAAAAGCCCAGTTCAAAGGCTACATCGTTTCATGTCTCACTTCCGAAACCACGAAGCTATTCTACCTCTTATAGGACTATTGCTGGGATTTATTATTTGGTTATGTCCAGAAACTTACTAAATTATTGTTCATTGATAATGTGACAAGAAGGCTGTTCGTGAAACAAGACTTCAATTTGGAATGGAACAGTCTTTGTGGGGCAAGTCCCTTCGCTAATGTAGTTATCCCTCCTTTCGGATTCTTCTGTCTTAGAAAGTACTGTACTTTCTTGGTATAGTTCTCAAGCCATGAAATAAAACGTGACGAAGAAAGTAGTTGCACATGTTCTCATGTTGTTGCATTGTACACCCTGTATTACGATGGAGTATTCATATCCGAAGTTTAAGTCTACCATTTTCTTTACGCATTTCTCAGGGTTAAATTTTTTAGCTTAACCATCCCCATCCCCCCCCCCCCCCCGCTCCCACAAAAAAAAAAAAGAGTCATCTACCCCTTCATTTTGATTTATAAACATTAAGAGGTAAAAGGCGAAGTGAGAAGAGGTCACATTTTCTGTCTCTCGGTCTCTTTTTCTTTTTGAAATATGGTTAAGTCTCTCCTATTTGGTTCTGTTTTTCAAATAAACCTTTGGCCAAATTACTTCTATTGAAAATCCTAAAATCCCAAACCAATTGTTTAAATCACTCATATAGATTTGGTTAGCCCTCCGAAACATTTGAGCTTGCCTCCCTGAAAAAGCCTATACCATATGGAAGTTTTGGGAGGTTGGTCTAAAAAGACAGAGGCAAAATACGGCGGTAAGCTAAATCCCTCTCTTCTTTTTTGTTTTCTTTTATTTTCTTTTGACTAGCAAAATAGAACCCTAAACTCTTAATAAGCATCTGAGCACAAGAGTTCTCAACAATTAGCATTTAGTGTTGCTGCTAACTCTAGTAGGGCATCTGATGGATTATAGATAAATGCAGTTGCAAGATCATGTCTGTTTTGTTGATGTTGCAAAATGTGATGATTACATCATGTACCTCGAGGGTATATGGTTTGCAACGTGAGTTTTAAACCATTTTGGCTGGAGTTCATTTTGCAATGGTCTACCCTTCTTCTTTACGTGAATGATACAACTGTTATGCTTGCTAGTGGCCTGAGTTGAAGGGAAAGACGGGTATCGTCTGCACTAGCTAGCATGCTACAATTTTGGATTCCTGGTGTCTCTTTCTCACATTTGTAATTGGGGGAAGTCTTCTTGAAGTCTAGAACGTCAGGTGAATTGGTAACAAAGAGCATTCATTTTCTCCACTGTAGAGTGGAAAACTTGCGATGTAATTGGTTTCCATCTACTTTTCCCTTTTCTAGTTAGAAGTCATTTCAGAGCCTCCCACTACTTTCCTCTTGTGTATTGTTTTAAGGAAGAGTTTGTCTGATGTAAAGTAAAAATAACTATTTGATGTCAAAGGAGAATAATTCAGTTGGATGCTATGATCGATGAGCCACACAATCCATGCACCTTTCACTCAATTATTTTGCTGGAATTTTTAGTCATAACTGGCAGTCACCAGTGCAGATGGTTCCCTCACTGGTACAAGGCTTTCTCCAGAGTGACTCAACACAACAATTGTATATAGGCATAACTTGCTCAAAGAAGCTTTAGTGCATCATGACTCAGTGACTGATATTGAGAATACTAGAAGGGAGCATCATATATTTGCCGGTCAGTGCTAAATGACCACTCACATTAATGTGAGCTATATTTGATCAGTGACTGGGGGCTAGCAGCCCCAGCCTCCAGTATGCTTGGACAATAATAGACTAGAATGGTGAACAATGAACATCAAGTGTGATTGCTTAGCCTGACTCTATAATTCAGATAGGTGAGTTCTTATCAGTCCTTCAGTGTGATTGCTGAATCTGACCCAATTCTGAGTAGTTATCAGATCTAATCCACTTATAATGATAGTGCTGATAATTGGAAAATGATTAATTTGATTTTCATGCTTATAGACCCAAGCAACATTGCAATTATGAGCCCCCCATAGGAAAAGGGGGGGGGGGGGGGGGGGACCTTGATTGTGTCGCACCTTGCTGTGTTGGATGTGTGTGCATGTAAGCTATTTTTTGCTGATGATTAGTATGATGCCAAATATTTTCCTTCTTTCCTTCCTTCCTTTTTTTGTGTGTAATTTACTTACTGAACTCAACTCATGTTTTTTTCTTACTGGTTCTTTATGTTAATTGTTGTCACAGCTACTGCAATTATACTGTACTTGTGCAATCTTCAGATAGCCTTCTTTTGTGCTATCAGTGTCAGCTACACCGGTGATGCTCCAACTTACATCTTGTTTTTTCCCCTTCTTTCTCCCATCTTACTCCTGTGATTATTGACTTCTCCTTTGGTAGTTATGATCTTGCATGCTTCTCTCCGGAAGTTGGCTCCTCCAAAGAAATCTGTTGGATCAAGTCGTCAGAAAAGATTACAGCCAAGGAGAGTACTGTAGACGACCAATTAGTGAAGGCAGTGGTTCGTCATGGCACTCTAGATCACTGGACGGGGATGCTCTGTCCTTGCTTGCATATGAAGCCTCAAGCACAATATGTTCTTCCAGTGGATGCTAAATCTTTTTGCTGCACAAGGTTAATGGAACTAGTTGGCTTCCATGTCCAGAAAACAGCGAACATGTGTATCATGCTTTCACAAACCAGAGCTGTAGAAACGGCTACAAGAAGCATGTTTTAATGTCTTTTCGTTCCATACTGAATGCATACAGGGACAACAATGGCAGTTTGCATGAACACTCATTATACTACACTCTTGGATTCTCCTCTCCACTTCCAGTGTTCTTGTTTGGTTAATCAGTTACAGTGAAATATAGCACTCTTAAATGTACATAATAACATTACAGATTGCTTCTTGCTGTCTTTTTTCCTCTTTTTTTCAAGAGGATGGGTTGTTAACCTGGAAAACTTTCGGCCACAGGTAGAGAACGAAGTAGCATTCATCTCCAGCATAACTTCTTATCAAATCGAAGGTTGAGGTTGCACTGGACAAAAACATTAAGGTGTGGTACCCAAGCTTTTTTATCTGCATTGATGCCATGGATATTTATTTTCGTTCTCCAGCACGAAATTCCAAATGTTTATGTACATTGACTTGATAGTTTATTGACAAACTGACAATTCGCCTATTGTTTTCTTTTGAGCTTTAATCTGAGCATTATCCTCATATTTTGTTTTCTAGTTTTGTACCTTCAAATATGGAGTTATAAAATTTTCAGAAATAAATTCGAACATTTGGATTTTGAATTTTTGTTACAGCGAGAGCAGCATGAACAAAGAGAATGTCGAGATCTTTCGGGCAAGAGAAGCCATCGAGAACAAATTGCGAGCCAGAGATTACACCAGTGCAAAAGCCTGAACACTCGAGGCCTTGAAGGTCTTCACAACAAGCATCAGAAGTGCTCAGTGTGTGTGAAATCCTTTGCCCTGCTGAAGTGGAATGTATTGGGTGCTGCAGCTCCTTGCTTCAGCAAATCCTTCTACAATTGAAGCTCAGTGTCAAAAGAATGTGTCCTCAATTTGTGCTCTCAGATTCGGTGAAGAGGGCTGAATTCGATTCAAAAAGGAATATGTTTCAAGACATGCCCGAGGATGCCGATTCAGAGAGCTCTCAGGGCAGCTGGTGAGGTTTGTAATGGACATGGAGATGTTGATGAGAAACAGAAGAGGAAAATTGGAAGCGAGTTGGGTTATGGATTAAGTGAGCACCTTAGATAAGGACATTGTCCAAAAGGCTCTGGGAGATTTAGAAGGAAAACATGTGGCTAGGAAACGGCCGGAGAAAGACTTCTATGAAAACTCTTCTTTGTGGGTCAGATTTCGGCTGCTTACGATCAAGGCAACTGTTGATCTATCACCGATTAAACAACAGAGGAACAACTAATCGAAGACTCGGCAGCGAAAGAGGAAGCATAGTAGATCTATCAGTAGCAAGCAATCACCACACAACTAAGGAACACAAGATTTAATATGGTTCGGCAATGTGCCTACGCCTAGGGGAAGGAGGGAGAAATATTTATTAAAGAAAATACAAGAGTTACAATGAGATATCTCTCACAACTCACAATGGTGGAATTCTAGAATTTCTTTTGAATTCTCGACACACCTTCAAAAGTCCACCCTCGAGAGGTTTATATAAGCACATGGGATGATCCTACTCCAACACGAATTCAAATCAGCACCTCTTTAGAGAAATAGGAAACCCGTATCCAAATCAAAACAGGAGACATATCCATATTAGGAAATTGCCAAAAAACTGAATTCTTCTTCAATGAATATGAGGCACTCCAAATACTAACAATCTCCACCTTGACTCATGTTCATTGAGTCCCTCCGTAGGAATTGGGCTCTGCTTTATTTGCCTTCCTTTCTCCCCCCTTTTGTGACTACACATGGCTCCCTCCTAAGAGCCCGTTCGCCACTTTACTTTTGGAGAACCTTGACGAAGTTCAGAGATGCTGTGAACTTTTCTACCGAGATGGTCTTCGTCATCATATCCGCTGGATTCTTCTTCGTGCTAATCTTTACCAAATCGATCACCTTATCATCCACGACCCACTGACGTATCTTGTGAAATCTCACATCAATGTGTTTCGTCCGCTTGTGATACCTGTGATTTTTAGCGAGATAAACATCACTCTGGCTATCACAATGAACCCGAACTGAATCCTGTATGATACTGAATGTCTCGACAAATCCTCTCAACCACAAAGATTCCTTTGACGCCTCAACTGCAGTCATGTACTACGCTTTTGTCATTGAAAGAGCAATTGTATCTTGCAACTTTACCTTCCAACTAATGATGTACTCAGCTACTGTGAACACATAACTCGTCGTAGATTTTCGCTGATCAAAATCTCCTGCATAATCTGCATCTAGGCTTCCCTATTTCCAATCTCTGAAACACTAAGCCTAGTCTTGCACTCCCTCGCAGATATCGTAGCACCCATTTCACTTCTTCCCAATGTTGCTTTCCCTGATTTATATGAACCGACTTACTGTACTAATTGCATAGGCTAAGTCAGGCCTAGTGTAGACCATAGCATACATGAGTGATCCCACCGCACTAGTATATGGTACTCGAGACATCTCTTCCTCCTCATCCGGTGATGTTTGGTGGGAAAATTGAAGATCAAGGTGTAAATTCTTTATTTGATGGTAAAGAAAATTACAGCGGATCAATAATCCTTTCACAAGAGGGGAGATATTCAAGCTCAAATCTCCCCTTTATTTAATGCCGGGTTCTTGATGTGACGATGGAAAGTGAATCTTATTTTCCGTTGACCGGGTGAACGCCAAAACTTATTGGGAATCTTCACTTTGGATGGTGAACGAAGTAACACAGCTTCTGTCCAACAAGAATCTCAAAGAGACTTTAGGTAGCAAGTTGTAGAAGAGTTGAACTCTCTTTCTTTTAATTAGATATCTTGGTCCTTCTACGGCTTACAACCGAAGCTCTTCTGACCAGATTTTCCTCGACTCCTCTTCCATAGCAAACTGGGCTATTTATAGAAGTTTCAGGGGGTAAAAGTGTCCCCTAAAAATATTCCATAATAGAGATTAACTCCCTCATTATGTGGGCAATAATTGACCCAGTAATGAGGGCAGCTATAACCGAGACGCAGGGTTCCTCTGTAGTTGAAACGCGGGCTTCGAGACTCGCGTTTAACCATTGAGGTAATGCTTAAACTTTGCCTTTGGTTGAAATGTGAGATTCAAGTTCTGCGTCAAGCTTTGTGTGAGACGCAGGCTCTGGGCTCTGCGTCTTGGTCATTGTGGTAAAGTAGAGTGCGAGTTTCGACCCTCGCGTCTTGGTACTGTAGTGATGCTACTGCAGTAAGGCTGAGACGCGGGTTTCGACCCTCGCGTCTTAGTGCTGTGGTAGTGGTTATGATTAGCCCTGCGTCTGGAGTTTGGACCCTGCTTTTTGATGACTTGTCTTTAGTGATTTTTAGATAGCCTACAGAACCCCCTCCAAAGTTTTTGATATTCTACAGTTGACTGGGACGGATTTTGAAATACTTTGGACTCTGGTTGAATTCATACTTCTCATGATTGGACTGACAATCATTTGAGATGCCCTGAGCTTGATCTTGTCTGGAGTATGATCTTCGTGAGTGTACTGTAAAGCCCTTTGAAGCCACCAGAGATGATCGAGGTGAGTGTCTAGATACGGAGTCCAGACTTCCTCAGTGTTCTGAGCTGGTTGTTGGTGTACTATTGAACCAGGGGCAAACGGTCGTCTGTTTGTGCCAGTGTACTGTTGAACTGATTGCAGAAGCGAAGACTGGATGCAAATCTTGTAGACGCAGGGGTCACGTTGTTTTAGAGACGCAGTTCTCTCTCGGAGTGGGGACACATCTATTAATTCACATGAAGAAACGCGGCCTCTAGAGGGACGCGATCTTTGAAGTGAAGACGCAGCTCTTACCCTGTTGACTAGGCGTGGCTTTGGCCTTGCTGAAGAGACGCGACTTTTGGAGGGATGCGGTTTTTGCTAAACGCAAGTCCCGCGTTTTGGGCGCTTTGCCACATGTCCGGCAGAGTTGAGGGGACATCTTTCCTTTGACGCGCGAAATTCGCGTCGCATTTAAGACGCACGCCACCGTCGGGCGGGATTAGGCCTCGAGACATGCGCCGCGTATCTCTGCGGATCACTGTGCTTATAAAAGACAACAGTCTTTCAAGAATCATCATTAGACTCTTCTTCTTCTTCGCTAGGGTTAAGAAAAGCTTGAAGCTTTTTTCATTTTCACCGTCTTTAACACCGATGTCACGGTCAAAATGGCACCAAAGACCAAACCTGCTTCCTCGTCCTCGAGCGCTGTCGCTCCGGAGATTCAAATGGGCGGTCCTTCCACGCAGGATGCCCCCATTTCAGGTAGTAAAACTATCTGATTTAGTTTCTGCCATTGAAGGGGCTTAAAGAGTTCTCTTAACTCTTAAGTCTCTTTTAAATGTGAACCACCGACGCGAGGCTCATGCCCGTGTTTGATTTTCAAACGCGACTCTTGAATTCGTGGGCAAGACGCGGGTTTGACGACCTCCGCATCTTTGCTAACTTGAGTCCATATCTGTTTGTTAAACGCGAGCTTCATTGAGCCTTGCGTTTTGAACTCAATGCTCAAAATATTTCTAAGTGTGGGGAGTTCCGACGCAGACTTTCGATGATTCTCGCGTCTTTTAAGATCAGGCGCAAGTTTTACTGAGTCTCGTGTCTGAGTTCGATACTTAGAAAATTTTCTAAGTTATGGATTTTGAAATGCGGGCTTCACGCGAGCCTCGCATTTTTTTGAGTCTAGACGCAGATTTTGCTGATTTCTACGTCTGGATTCATTCTTGCGTTTGAATTTCAAACATCTAGCCATTTTCTTTCAGATTCCTGACAAGTGTTGTATTCTTTGCAGTGCGATATTCTTCCAACCCCTTATCCAAGAAGTGCCACTTTGGGCACGCGCTGATCGTAATCTGACCTTCGTGCTTCAGAGGACTGGCCCTGTGACTACTGGTAAGTTAAAGGAGCGAAAGGAGAGGATCTCCAAGGCCAGTATGGTGACCCTTTGAAAGATTATCTCTGATGGGCTATTCGAGACAGATTCCCGCACTCTGTCACAGAAGCCTGCTTTCCTCTTTGATGATGCCATTAACGAGAATGATAGGATTCTACATGACAGAGATTATAAGTGGCTCCGTCAGATAGGGGACATGAGGTTCTTCCTTCCCAATATGGAGAGGATGTATTCCTTATCCTATCTTCAACATATGTCCGTTTATCGTACGATGGATTGGGATCTTTCCCGATTTATCTTCGGCGTCTCTCTCGGCAGATTAGGTGCCAAAGAAGTATACTCTGCTGGCCATGGAAAGATGTCTTCGGTTTATTTCCTGGGTTAGTTACGCCTGAGTATCCGAAAGGAGAAACCCCTCAGCTTGACGCCACCTTTATCAATCAGTGTTTAAAAGTTAGGGGTGATTTTTCCGTTGACTTTCGTCCGCTCGGGTGGGTCCATTCTACCGACAAATCATGGTGGGGGTAGAATGGTTGGCTTTGTTCTCGTTGAGCTCGGGGCTCTGCTGTAGCAGGTGGAGTTATATCACTCGGTCAGGGCCGTCCAATATGACCTCTTGCAGAGTTCTCACAATTTTTATGGCATCCTGGAGCATTATAATCCTCTACGGGCACATTTTTTACCCCAGCCGGAGAGATGGAGCTTGCTCTTCATGAGCTATATGAAGTCTCGAGGCTAGTTATGAGAGATGCCCTTTATGAAGAATACGTCCCGACTTCTGAGGAGCTTCACCTTTTAAGGAAAGAGGACCCTCAGGTGTATGAGACATACTGGGAAGTGTTGTGCCACTTCCACATCTGCGGGCAGATATCCTCCTGGAGGAACAGGGGTGTCAAGCAGATATCCTGAGCGAGCTATTTATCAATGGCATAAATGAGAAGGATAGCTCAGTGACTAGTCTGGCCCCTTATATTGACGAGGAGATTACTGAGAGGATCAATGCCTCCACAAGCTCTTACACCACTGAGTCGAACGAGGATACTTTCAAACCCGATACAGTTTTTGAAAGTTTTCATCACCAGGCCCGAGTTCCCATTTCCGACCGAGCTCTATTGGCGGGCTTCCTCATGCTATGGCTAAAGAGTTGTGTGGTACCAACGCTGCCTTATGAAGTAATCGTTGCTGATGTGGTATACCCGGCGGTCTTGCTTGCCTACGGGAAGTCTATCGCTCTCCTTCCAGCGATGGTAGCGGGAATACAAAGCGGTTTACGGGCTCTGGTCAAAAGCCTGTGCTAAGTGGAGGCCATTGTAGATTCTGAGGGCAGGTCAGTGGTCGATTCGGAGGGAAGGCCGAGAGTGAAGACCCTTAACCCCAGGATCGAGCTTCCATATACATACCTGATGGCCTGGTACGTTATGCACTGCCCTTCACTGATGACGGTTGTGCCTCCTTCTGCAGGTTTTGTTCCCTTCGTGCAGAAGCTGGAGAATTCGAGCTGGACTTACTACTATATGTTCTTTGTTCGGAAATCCATTCTGAACATTTTGAACTATCAGCTCGACCGTTGCTTCCTTGAGATTGCTGATGCGTCTTACGGGGATAAGTTTGCCGACCTTGCGGGGCCAGATGATTTCACAAGGCTGCCATCAGGATTCTTCTGGTGGCTGATCAATGTTCGGCCTGGATATCTAATCTTCCGGTAAGGAAATTCATGTACGATCGAGCTTTACATGTCCAGTCGTTTTGCGCGATAGTTCGGCTATGATCAATTATATGTCAGCAACTCCAACGCCGGCCTCTGCTTCAGCGGAAATTTATTTGAAGGCGCCCGGGCGTGGTACTACAGTGTAGCTGGAGGGACAAAAGCTATTTTCAGCTTGCCTCACAAGACACCCAATTGTTATACCAGCCTCAGTTTCTACACCTGGTACTCCCTGGCTAGTAGGATGCCTGATTTTAGAATAAATACCTCTTGCATTAAGAGCATCAAGACATCTTACGAAACCAAGTTAGAGTCCAACAAACGTATGCGAGGTATGGACGAGTATCAGGCAGCCGAGAGGGAAACAGGAGGGGAAGCAGGGATAGGACCAAAGTCAGTAGCACCTAAAGGGCAACATTTTAAAAAGAGTCCGCAGGCTGTGTCCAAACGTTCCCATGGCTTTGCTTCCAAGGGTGAGCCTATCCTAAAGAAGGCTAGGAGGGAATCGGAGCTGAAGCTTCGATGCCCAAAGTAGTTCCTCCAGGTATTGAAGAGCAGGGGGAGGAAGAAGAAGAGGAGGAAGAAGTCCCCATCCTTCGCTCCCGCGGTCTGCGTAGCAGAGGTGCCGTGATCCTAGAGGAGGGAGAGTTCGCAGATGAACCCATCATGGTTGAAGAGGTCGAGCGACCCGAAGTCGACTTGGTGAGGAAGGATGATGTTAATATTGCAGGAGTCTCGACTCAGCCTGGATCTTCTTCAGCTCATGGGAGAAGGGTAGAGGTGCAGCAGCCTGGGTCTCCCAGTGTATTGATGCCCACCTCGCGGGTTGTCGATCCTAGCCCTACTACTAGGGTACTCAGTGGTAAGGTCTCGATTGCTGAGACCTCTTGTGTTGAACTATCATTTTCATCGTCCGAAGAACATGGACATTATTCTGGTGAAGAAGTCGATTTCGGCGATGAGCATGCTCTTCCTAATAGAGCGAATTCTCACATATCTCGGAGGAAGAGATACAGGGGTACGTCCCTATGATGGTTTCGCCGATAGCAAGGATTGCCGCTACTGAAGGTATTTTGTTTATTCTTCTGAATTGGTTCCTCATCAAGTTAGGAAAGAGTTCTGACATTTCCTTTTGACTTTCTTCTACAGGGCTACCTGCCGGTAGTGAAGTCACAACTTCTTCTCATATTGAGGAGATGATCTAAGAGCTGGCCCAGCAGGAGGGTCTTGAAGCCCCCGCTACCAGGATGCCTCATGATGGTGCAACCGCTGAGGTCGGAGAGCCTTCATCCCGAGTAGCTTATCTAGGGATTTGCTATCTTCGGATCCTCAACTTGGTAAGAGAATACTGACATGTTGGACACTTTTTTTTATCATTACCACTGACATTTAACGTTGTGGTTTGCAGAGAGCACTGGGGTAGCTCAAATAGAAGATCCTACGACAAGCATTGGCGCAGAAGATAGCACAGTTTAAACTTTGGCCGAGGAACCCAGTGTCATAGAGTTTGTTGTTGTTTCTGTTGCAGTGAAAGCTGCTACAACAATAACTGTCCCGGAGGTATTGGTGACTACCTCAGTGTCTGACGAGCCTATTTTCGGCCTTACCCCTGCACAAGTTGACTGGTTCCCATCTCTCATCCTGTCATAGAAAGGGGATCCGGGAGTACGTCAGCAGGGTTATCTCTAGCTAATGACATCATGGAAGAGCTAGCACGTCAAATAGTGCAACAATTTTTTGCTTCCATGAGGTCCTGTAGCGACTTGGTCCTTTCTGGGATAGTTCCTTTGAGTTTGCCAGGATGCTTCTCGAGAATCAGATCGAGAACATCAGTCACACTGGGAGTCCTTCGCAGGCTAGGGTGTGTCTGATGCTGGTTGAGCAGCTAGGGAGCCATTTAAAGGAGCTCAAGACCCTGGAGAATGCTGGCTCGATGGAAGAGGCTCGGTCAATACTGAGTAAGCTCCTCGCCGCTCAAGAACACGAGTGAAAAGAGATAGAGGAATAAATGGCTGAAGAAGCCTACCATATCCAGCACTTTCAAGCCGATTACTAAAGACGAGTTGGCAATCAAAAGGAATCTGAAGTCGTCATCCAAAGTGCAGAGCAAATTTTCGCCACTGCTCAAATTACTATTGCTAAGGCTCACGCCTTGATTGAAGTCAACAAGCAGAAACTTACTGCTGCCCGAAAAAGGCTGGAAGATTAAGAGGCTGCCAAGAAGCTGATCCAAGAGGATCATGCCGCTCATTCCTCTAGGTTGGAGTCTCTTCAGGCACAACTGGTTACGAAGAGATATTTGTCCGAGGAAGAGTTAAGGGTCCAAGCTCTGGTGGAAGCTAAAAGGGCGCGTCAGCACGAGATACATCACCTACGGGAACAAATCCGTTCCTTGGCGAAGCAGGATTATTAACCTCCTTCTCCATTTTGTAGCAACTTTTGTTAAGTAAGAGTGTTTGTAGTACTTTTATTATTTTCTAGTCAAATAATAAAAATTGCCCAATTTTTGTCTCGTCTTTATCCTTTCAGACTCTTTTGCTGCCTGGATGAACTCAATTTTCATAGTCGTACTCCTTGACTGTTTGTGAAAACCCAGTCCTTAGTCGTTTTGATATGGTACGGTCATGAATACTAAACTCAGACTGTACTGAGTTCATGATTGAGACACGGCTTTCATCTGCAGTAGAGACGCGATTTTGGGCTCCTCAAGAATGACGCGTGAGTCTAAGCTGATTAATAAGGATGCGACTCCGACTTACAGAGACGCGACTCTGGTCCTCTGAGAGGGTGCAAACTCAGGCTGTACTGAATTCATGATTGAGACGCGACTTTCATCTGCAGTAAAAACGCAGTTTTGGGCCCCTCAAGAATGACGCGCGAGTCTCAGCTGGTTGATGAGGACGCGGCTCTGATTCAACAAAGACGCGACTCTGGTCCTTTGAGAGGGCGCAACCTTGAAGCGCGGACCTACGTTCTTGATAAAAGAGACGCGGTTGTGGACTCTTCAGTAGGAATGAAAGGAGCACAGCCCTCGGGTTTATGAAAGGTCGCGGACTTGTGGACACGACCTTTGAGTCTGCGCCTGACGCCATTTCCTAAGCGTTACATGCAGCCTATCTTAAAGCTCTTTTTGGATCTTTTAATGCCAGGTCGGCGTTGATGATTGGGGACTTGTGTCCTTCGATGTTTTCCGAAGTGGCAATCCACGCGTCAGCTTCTTATTGGACTTGATGTTCGTGCGGGAATTAAGGCTGATGGCTTTGATTTTTATGTCATTAATTATAAGCCTTATGGCTTGCCTATAAATAGGCCTAAGCCCCTTAACAGTCCATTATCTAGACTGTTTTTCTTTGTGAGCATGCGCTCTGAAGGTCTTCGTCTTGATTTGTCTATCTTCCCTTCAAGGGGATGTATCCCAATGAACAACAAGAACTCAAAGCTTCCATGCTTTCCTTTAATCTTCTCCAAAAATTATCACTGTCAAGTGATTTCAAGATTAAGCATCGCCTTAAGTGCTTTTACGGTCGCGCCTTGATGCATAAAGTTCAACTTCTAGAGAATTCTTCTTCGGGTAGGAACCAATTGTCGCCATGAAATACTCAATCCTTCTGAGTTTCTGTTTTCCTGTCCATTGAAGAAATTTGACCTCTTGATCTTCTCTTGAAATTTGATTGATGCACCCGTGTTCGGGACTTTCAGACTTCTTGATGAAGCACGAGCTGACTGACTTTAAACTCTAAGCCACAAATCCTTTGAATGCGAGTGTGATAAACTCTGTGTTGGGATCTTGAAACGCGAGTTTTGTACATAACGCCCGCGTTTGAGGTTCTTAACTTAAGAGAATTTTAACTCTTTCGAGACCTCTTGGACATAGATGTGGCAACCTCTGTTTCTCAAATGCGGATGTGGCGAACTCTGCGTCTGGGTTACCACGCGTCTTTTATCTTGGACGCAGGTTTGACACCAAACAGCTTTCAGATCTGCACTGGCCAACTCTGCATCTGAAGTTCACAACTTCAATCGCGTCTGCTCTTCAGCTTTTCTGTTTCTGTCTTAACAGAATTTTAACTTAAATTTTTTTTGCTTTCTACTTGTTGCAGGTTCTGGCAGCTTCAGTCAGTTTTCTGCGTTTTTGCTAGGCTTTTGGGAGAATATTTCGACCAGCCGGCTTGTTCGAGCTCTTGAGATATCTGTCAAGGTCTTATTGGACATGACGCACCGGCACTGCCCCGGGTTTATCATGATCACAGTGGATATGGTGGTGGGTATGGTCCTCTTGCAGGTCACGGGAAAGAGGACGTCACCTGTAAGGTCTCGGATCCTCCCTTCACCAATCTTACCCCCAGAAGTGACATCGATGAAAAACCCATGCTCATTAGATGACTTTCTGGTGGTGAAAATGTTCATCAACGAAGGATTATGGCCCACACCAGTTGGTCAGGTGGAATCAGAATATTCTTCTACATTTCGACCTCGAAAAAACACCATTGTTCTCGGTGAGCGTGTTTTCTATTGATTTGGGTAAGGGAAAACTAATAAAAAAGTGTTCGAGGAGCGAAATTACAAGTATTTCTTTACAGAAAGCAAAAGAAATTTATAAGTAGATCTCTTTTGAGATTTCTGAGAAAATGTGCCGGTAGGAATCTGATCAGCGCGCGATCACTTTATCCCTTTGACGATGTGACCGGTCAGATGATCGAACTGTCTCCTAATAGGACTCCCTTCTCACTTGGTTCGGGGAATCGGAGAACAGAGGATCGGTAGAGCCCTCTTGCTAGGGATTCTGCTTCTCGAGGCAATCTCCTGTCTCCTCCTTTTGCCTATCTCTCCTCGGTAGGCTATTTATAGGGAGAACAGGGGTGTGATCGCTCTGAAAATCTGAAAATAGATTGAGTCAATCTGTTTTGTATCTGAAAAGTAGCCTCACCATGAGGTTAGAAACAGCTTCTGCCAAGCTAGGAATAACATGTAGGGCTAATCCCTTGACCCACTTCGCTAAATGAGAGATACTCCCTTGATCCTCTCCAGTTAATTGAGAGATCTTCCTGATCTTCTCACCTGATTGGGAGAGTCAAAAGATCATGATAAGCAACTGTCAAATTCGATTTCAATCACAATGATCTCATCTGGAGATTTGATTGGTCAAAGGTGACCATAAAAGACCCGTAGCGGGGCTAATCCAATAAGCTCGTAGCGGAGCTAAGGGAAGCTTCTGGTGAAGCTAGGAGTAAGCTCTCAGCGAAGTTATAAGTTGGCCTTTTGTGGCTCCGCAGAGCGTCTAGCGAAGCTATTAGCTAGCATTCTGCGGAGTTATGAAAAACTCCAGGGTGAGGCTATAAGTTAGCCCATGGCAAAGCTATGATGGAATTCTTGTAGAGCTAAGCAAACTTAGCCTCTCGTGCGATTGCTCACGTGACACTTAGTGTCTCTAGGCCTGCCCAGATCTTCTTCAAAGGCAACTTTGACTTACTATCTGCTTTATTGGATTAGTAATGTCCATATTGCTGCCTTTCCTCTGGTCATCAGCTTGTCTTCAACTTATCTTTTGTTGTCAATAAGTTAGACGTTGTTCAGACCGGCTGAAGATGAATGCGGGAGTCCATCTTTTTCGAGTGTCAACAAGACCCCCTTTAAAGTTTTTGTGAATCTGCAATGGAATGGTTCAGATTCTGAAATACTTTAAACTGTTTTGATTGATGGTATGTGAATGTGAACATCGCCCTGGTGGTTGGGTTCAACTTCGCCTTTAACTCTTCCTTCGGGTTGGAATAGGCTCGTCGAGAAATTGTAACAATCTGCTTTCGTGTAGCTTCGCGCTTCTGGGTAGCTTCGCTTTTGGGTAGCTTCGCCTTTGAGCTTTCTGAAGTAACTTCGCTTCAAACTGAGTTGGAAGATGTGTATTAGCCTCGCGCTTGCTGTGATGGAGTGATGCTCCGTTCCAAGGCTAACCGCTTTTTGCGAGTTATGAGAGGAATTGTTCCTTTTTCAAGGTTAGAATATCGTCTCGTGCATTAACGAGGGAGATTATTCCCTTATCTGAAGTTCAAATAACTTCGTGCGCATCCCGAGAGAGACATTCACTTTCTCAAGGCCAAGCACTTGAATGCCTTAAATTCGCCCGCGCTTCCAAGCTTGAAGTGGTGACGGCGTATTCAGGCCACAAGGCCTATAAATAGGACTCTTATAGTCCTTCCCAGAGAAACATACTCCTCTCTTTCTAAGATGTTTGTTTATGACCTCTCCCCATTGATCAAGTAAGGAGGCTGAGGTCCCTGAAGTAGTGGGGACTCTCACTCAATCAAGAACTGGTGAGCCTCGACCATCCAGTGACTTTCAGGGAGTTTATCTCCCTTAATCTTCTTAAGTTTACCAGCTATCTTAGGGATTAAATTCCCTTGGTCTTCGCATTTGGCTGACTTTTAGAAAAGAGTTTCAGCCCTATTTTCCAGCTTCTTGGCGAAGCTAGCATTCTCGCTCGATCAGGCGAAAGATCTTTCCATGCAGAGTTCCTGCCTTGCTCTGTTAAATCTGCCTGTTGAATCTGCCATATAGGCAAGGCTTAGGACTTGGCCTCTTCAAAGTTGAGCCAGTCTTGCCATATAAGTGGGGTCAAGACTGCATCCCTCTGGGCCAGTCTGGCCTAACCATATAGGCGAGGTTCGGACTTGGTCCTTTTTGAGGCTTCTCCAGTCTAACTGCCTTGGGCGGGGTTAAGACTTGGCTTATACTGAGCTAGTCTATCATTACTATGCAAGCGAGGCTATCCTCTGCTTAGCTGAAATTCATCTTCAAGGAACAACTGGATAGCTTCGCCTAAAGAATTTTGACTTAGCATTCCATCCTTCTTTTTTTATGCTAACTTGTTTTCTATTTGCATTGCAGTGAACTGTGCTTGTCAGTCTTTCATCTTGATGAAAGAGATTAGAAACTTGCCTCTTGATTTTCAAGTTGAAGTTTTGATCATAAGCAGGCGGAACATACTGGAGTAGCTGATGCGCGTTCCAAGAAGAGATTGGCAGTTGCTTATCCAAGATGATCCACTTTAGGAGGGGGCTAGTAGTCGCTTATCCGAGATGATCCACTTCAGGAAGGCGGACGTCACCAGTAAGGTCTTGGATCCTTCCTTTGCCAATTTTGTTTAAGGAAGATCCAGATTTCTGGTGGCAACCAATCCCTTGCCAATTTTGATCAAAGAAGATCCAGCTTCTTGATGGCAAAATCTGCCATTAAGCGAAGGATTATGGCCTTGTGGAGGAGGAAGGCCTTTCGTGTCCAGTTGGTTTGGCTTATCACCCTGAAAGTAGGTAGGACAAATTGCATGCCTTTGGAGTAAAGATTCTGTTGTATGAAAGATAAATTTTGATGTAGTATCAATATATCTTCCCTTTTGAATCAATACAAATGTTTATTTCTTCTTATCTACTTTGTTCCCCCAGTTGGTTTGGCTTATCACCCTGAAAGTAGGTAGGACAACTTGTATGCCTTTGGAGTAAAGATTCTGTTGTATGAAAGACAATCTTGATGTAGTATCAATGTATCTTCCCTTTTGAATCAATAAAAATATTTATTTTCTGCTTATCTACTTTGTTCCCCTCCCTTTGCATTTTGAAAATATCCGGAATGGACTAGCTTAAGCAAGTCTTTTCCTTAGGAGGAAAGAAAAGCTCTTAGCAGAGCTAAGCTTCCCGCGAAGCTGAAGATGAATTTTCGGCTAAGTCAAGGACGAGCTTCCAGCGGAGCTAGCACAAAGTTTCTGCGAAGCTAAAGATGAGCTCTTAGCGGAGCTAAGTCTCGTCTTTTAGCGAAGTTACTCAAGCGTCGCGCGTGATCAACGCTAAACTCACAACGGAGTTAACCCTTGTCAGGGCTGAAGCAAGATTTCTCGGGAAGGCGCTTATGCGCCATTTCAAATTGATTTGAAACGGCCGCCTGCGCTCCTTTTGAGGAGTCAAAATTAAGACATTTTATGTCTATAAAAGCCCGATGGGCTGAAAAAGAGAGTTAACTTCTCTTTAGATTTTTAGAGAATTTTCAGAGAGTGAATCTGTTTCTTCTTCTTCTTCTTCTTCATTTCGATTTTCAGAACTCCATAGTTCTTTCATGGCTCCCAAAAGACAAGCAGGCAAAGAGGCAGCGGCCTCTGCGATGGAGGAGCCCTCTCCTCCTCCGATCATCGAACGCCCCATTGCGGGTAGGGATTTTTTTCTTATATTCGGAGATTTTCATCTCTTTTCGAAGCCAATTTCTGGCAATTTCCTGATGAATCCAGAGTGATCCATCGTGATCCAGTGATCTCAAGGAGTTCAACTCCCTTAATTTTCTTTGCCGAATTTTTAGGAGATTTAATTCCCCTATATTTCTTAACTGAAAATTTAGAAACTGAATGGTTTCTTCTCTCAGCTTCTCTGCGAAGCTAACCCTTAGGGCGGTTCATATTCTGTCAAACGACAGGATGCGAAGTTAGCCCTAGAAGCATAGCTGGGAAAAGGACTTTAAAGTCCTTTGAACAGTTTTAGGCACAAGTGCCTTTCTGACGAAGTTAGCCCTTGGGCTTTTCCGCATTCTTTTTAGCGACAGAACGCGAAGCTAAGCTTTCAGAGCGAAGCTAACACTTAGAGATCTTTTGCACTCTGTCTTTGTGCAGGATGTGGAGCTGAACCTAAGGGCGAAGCTAATGCTAGGCTAGCTTCGCTCGGAGAGAGAAGCTATACCTTGGCATTTTTTTTGCTATAGCTTTCTTTTTTATTCGGCTAATGAACTAATATAGTTTCTTCTTATTTTTGCAGTGCACTATACTCCGGGTGCTTTGAACAGTATCTTTGGAACAGGCAGGGAACTGGATGGCAATGTTAGCCTGCAATTCTAGGGGCAGGCCTCATTATTCAGCGAGTGGAGCGCTCCTGGCTGGGATGCCCTTATCTACGCCGGAGATCAGCGTACTATGAGGAGCATCTTAACTACTGCTCCCCTCGAGGATTGTGACCGAAAAATCTATCGGAAGCCCAGTTTCATGTTTGGGGATGCAGCGTCCGACACCGATCATCAGCTTTTGGTTGGAGAAGGGCAATAGATCTTCAATCTGGATGGTAAGAAGTATTATCTCCCATCTAGCAAGCGTCATTTTTTGCTGTCTTTCTTCCAATGTGCGACGAAGGTTCAAAAGATGAAGTGGCAAGTGACTCAGACTACAGACTCCGTTCATGTGGGGAAATTGATAGCTCCATCTCCCGGTTATACAAGGGTGGGTGCTCCTCACTGCATATTGGGTCTCCACCCTGGAAACATTCTCCCAGACATCCCAGTAGGGGAAAATCCCACCGTGGCTCAAACTGTTGGAAACCAGTTCTTTAAAGCTCATGGCAATTATCTAGCTACTAATTTCATGACTCCTGGGTGGATTCATCCCCCAAGGCCTGGTGGAGGTACTTGACCTTATATGTCTTGGCCCATTTTGAAGAGGATCTGGAGAGGCTGGGACTCTACGAGGCTGTCAGGGCAACCTGTTACGGCATCCAGATGAGCGTAGCGAACTTCTACGCCATCTTCGAGTTATACTGTCCAGCTATAGGGACTTTCTTCACCCTTATAGGTGAATTGGGCATGGCTTTGCACAAAACGTGAGAAGTCTCTGCTCTGCCCTTGGGATCTCTCCCTTATGAAGAATATTTCCCATGCGAGACGGAATTGGCACTTCTGGAGAAGTAGGAGCCCGCTTTGTTCGAAACTTACCGGGAATTGATGTGCCATTTTTACATCTGCTCGAGTATGCATGAGAGCCAAAAAGGAGCTTCGAGCAGTTCGAAGAGCTGGGGGAATTATTTGTTCCCCAACCTGGAAGATGCTCCTGAAGCGGCTCATTGCGGGGTTACAGACGAGGACATTTTCCAGAGGATGCAAGAACACTCTCAGGGGGATATGATTTTGGAAGAAGATGATGGATCCTATGAGAAAGGTGACATTTTCTGGAGTTGATGTCCCGAAAGGCACTTTTGGCCGATTTTTTTCGATTTGGCTGAAGAGATGCGTGGTGCCATCTTCTTCTGGCAACGTCATTCTTCCGACTGTCTTATTACCAGCCGTTCATCTAGTCCACTGTCGTTCTCTTAGACTTCTCCCGGCGATGGTGTGTTGTATTCAGTGGGGCCTTCGTGCATTGACGGAGGCTTTCTGTAGACCACCACGAACGAAAAGGGGGAAAGGCACTATCTTGCCTCGTGACGGACCAAACCCCAGGATCGGTTTTCCATACACCTATTTGATGGCATGGTTCGCCCTTCACTGCCTTTCCATTATCCAAGCTGGTGAGAAGCCTCTAGAAGGTGTCCGGGTGGCGCTTCTCTGTCGATTTGAGGGATGTTCATGGTCATTGACTTATATGGCCGCGGTTCGTAAGCTGCTGCGCCGGTATGACGTTTACAGCCTTTTTCGGTGCTTTCGCTACATTCGCGATGGAGGCTATGGCAAAGAATTCAAGGATGTAGGAGATGGGTAGACGTTGCTGAGCCGGGGATCTTTGAATAGCTGGTTAACATCCAGCCATCCCATCTAGTTAGGACTGTAAATGGTACCCGAAAATCCGATAACCCGATCCGATTTTTTACTAACGGATCGGGTTTGGATCTAAAAACTAGACCCGAAATCCTTATCGGGTCGGGTTTGGATATTACTATTTCAAACCCGAAACCCGATAACAAACCCGAAAAGAGAGTAAATGTTATAAATGGTACTTATCATCATACATTTCACCATATTTAAATTAGTAAAATTATAAAAATGAGAACTTGATCATATTATTATAAAAGTAAAGTATATAAATTTTCATTTTGCATCTAATAAAATTGAAATACAACTTTAAAAAATAACTCTCATTGAAACTTTAATACACCTATTTAAAATCCGAATCCGACCCAAACCCGATAAGAAAGAAGAGATTCCGACCCGAACCCGAATCCGAACCCGAATTCCTTATCGGGTTCGGGTTCGGATATGGCATGGATCCGACCCGAACCCGACCCGTTTACACCCCTACATCTGGTGTACAGGAGCGGGGATACCTGCTACTTGGAGCCTTATGTCCCGAGTCGATTTGCTCGTCAGTTCGGGTATGACCAACTATATGTAGGTAACCCAAACACCAGCCTGGCCTTCATGGGGAGCCTTATTGATGGTGCTCGTGCCTGGCGGTTCTTTATCGCTGGCTGTACTGAGGCGCGGCTGTGCATGCCACCGAGGTCTCCGAACCTGCTGACAACTTTGGGGTTCTGTTAGTGGTATAGAACTTCGAACTCCACGCCAACCGGGTTTCTATTAACTCTTTTGGTGTGAAGTTGATCTCCGAGCAGCTGAAGCGGAAAGTCACCGAGAAGGCGAGGGTAGAAGGGTCCGTGTGCCAGGCCTTCAGGAGTTTGTAGCTACTGCTGATAGTGAGGCTTTAGACGCAAAAAGTTTCCATTTTAAAGGAGACGCAGGTGCTGAGGCTCCACCAGGTGCTCTTGGTGGGGTAGGCACAGCCCCCATGGAAGATGTGGAGGTAGAAGAAGTGGAGGAAGAAGATCCTGATGTCCATTTCAAATGAAAATGGCAGGGTGGATCTCGCAGGAAGAGGGTAGTGAAGAAGCCTCGTCGCTACACTCCCACCATTATTGCAGAGGGTGAATCAGCTGCAGTGTCTCCTCCTCCCACTCTGTTAGTTATTAGGTTATCGGCTTAGAAGCAGACTATTGATAAAGCTGTTCCCGACCTAGGTAAGATCAGTTTCATTCTTGCGACATGTACTTATATATTTCATACAGCTCACTTGTTTATCCTATGATTCAGGAACTGAGACAACAAGAGAACTAAGGCTGCAAGAGAACAGGGGGATTCTTATGATCCTCTGTTCACCTATAAAGAAGGTGACGAGGCTAGCTACTTCGTCGTCTCGGAAGATTCCTGAGGTGACGCGGCTGACGTCGGTCCTTCAGGTGTTGGGACCTCGAAAGGAAGTCCTGTGGCTTCAAGCTCTTTGGGATGTACCACAGAGGCTTCGGCGAGTAAAGGTGACTCGGCCGTCCCTCCTGCATCTGCCAAAAACTTTCCTATGGAGCCTGAGGGGATTGATGCTGCCGTCGAGGAAGTTCATGGAGAGACTGCAGCTGAGGCAGCTGAGGCGGTATCGCTTCTTGGTAATATTTTGATCGTTTGTAAACAATTTTTCTTCCATTAGTTGTCATGCCTAGCTCAATAAAGTCTTGTCACAGGTGTTCCACCTTTAGGTGGATCGACTTCAAGGGAACCAGCTAATCTTCCTGAGGGGACTAGGGGTGAAGCAAGTACTTCGACTGCAACAGACGCTGCCGAGTTGGATGCCTTGTATCACGACCTGCCCTCTTATCAGTCTGAAACGACCAGTGGAACTAAGGAGGCTGAGGGGATAGTAGTTACAGAACCAATCTCACTTCCAAGTACATCGGTAGGTGAGATGCCAATGGTTTCGTTAACGCAGCTATCCTAACAACCACGGAGCTGAAGGTAATTACCAGTCCTATGTCTCCGACACTGGTTGTTGAGCCAGCTCTTCCTGAAATAGTCACCAGCCCTACTTCCATTGTGGCTAGTGTACTGGTTTTAATGAGGACTCCTCCGAGATCACCAGTGGTCCCTCATATTCTCCAGCCAGCGCTCCTGCCATCTTCTCTACGGTTATGTCAGTAAAACCGGTGGAAGCTTTGCCTTCAGGGGCCACTCGTGCACCAGGAGTAGTTGATTCCAAGAAAGAATTTGTGACTGAGCTAGTTGACAATTTTTATAAGGGCTTGAATTGATCTTTTGCTTTGGTCTTGAAGGGCTCGACTACTTCGTTCTCTGCTTTGAAGGTTGTCCTCTCTCAAAGTATTGACAACATCGAGACTTTGGAGGGGATGATTAAGCTGCCACATTGGAGCTTCTGGTGGAGAGGCTTGAGAAGGATGTAGACGAATGGCGCCGTCTTAGCAATTTAGATTTGGACTCCTCAGTTAATGAATAGCTTGAACACCTTACTGCTCATATGCGTGAAGCTCATCTTGCGACACAGGAAGCAGCTAAGACAATATCTTCAGATTTAAAATCCTTGGAGACAAGGAAAGTAGAAATTGAAGATGCCATAGATGCTTCTAATAGTGTTCTTCTCGATGCTGAGAATAAGATTGAAAAGACCAAGAAAATGATCAAGAAAGCCAATCTTCTTCTGTCCAAGGCTGAGTCGGTGCGTCTTGAGGAGATCGCTCGGCTAGAGCAGCTTAAGGCTCAAAATGACGAAGTCCTGCAACAGGAGCTAGCACAGAGGGCAATTTTGACTGGAATTGATGCTCGTCTGTCCCAGACAGCGAGCTTTAATGAGGCCGAGTTGAGGTCACAGGCATTTATCAGAGCTGCTGAGGAGAGGAAGAATATGCTGGCCATCCTTGAAAAACGGATCAAGTCTTACGAAGCACCCTCGTAGCTTGTAATCCATGTATCCCTCTTTTGGAATCAATAAAAAGTAATTTTATTTGACTCCTCTGTTGTATTTCCAACTTGTTTTATTTTCTAAATTTGAAATTCTTACTTTCAAGTTGTATATAATGGTATAACTAATCTAATCAGAGGTGATAAACTGATAGGATTAGTTATAAATTTGAGAAATGGCTAGACTCAAATCATATTGAGATGAGGATGGAAGAAATGAGCTTGATGATCTTTACTGTTCAGAGGTAAATATTAACGTAACATATTAAAGATCATCAGATGACCTGGACATGATGATTAGGAATCACTAGACACGAAGCCTTATCGTTCAGAGGTGATGAACTGGACATAACGACAAAGAAAGATAAGATTGGATATTCATCAGTTCAGAGGTGACAAACTGGACATAACTGATTAGAAATTATCAATCTCGGAGTGTTTACTGTTCAGAGGTGACAAACTGGACATAACAATAAGCAAAAAGGGAGACTTGGCTGTCTGTTAGTTAAGAGGTGACAAACTGGACATAACCGATTGAGAAACCACCAAGCTTGAAATTTTGTCATTCAGAGGTGATAATCTGGACATGATAACAAATAAAGGTGAATCCGATTTTAGGGACCCGTCTATTCAGAGGTGATATACTGGACATGATAGATTAAGGCACACCAACTCTGAATCCGCTGTCAGAGGTAGTCGCATTAACTTAGCAGCTAGTCCACTAGGGACTGCTAGGGTGAATTGGTTTTGGGCACCCGTTGGTTCAGAGGTAATATGGACATGACCAACTAAGAGACATCAGTCTCACAATTCGCTGTTCAAAAGTAGTCGTATTAACATGACAATAAGAACTCCTGACCTTGATAGAGAGAAGGAGAATAAAGTTATAGACTTATCTGTTCAGAGGTGGTGAACTGAACATGATAGTTGAAGTACCATAAGATGAGAGATCTAGGTATCCGTCAGTTCAGATGTAATATGGACATAACCGATTGAGAATTGCTAAACTCAAAGCCCTGCCATTCAGAGGTGGCGAACTGGACATAACGGCTAAGGAATAGTCCCTACTAGACTGAAAGATGAGACTTGATTATCTATCGGTTCAGAGGTAATATGGACATAACCGATTGAGAAACTACCAAGCTCAGGATTTCTACCATTCAGAGGTGACAAGCTGGACATAATGGTAAAAGAAATAATCTCATCGGGGGAAATAGGATCTGATCATAAACTCCATAGGGAAATTGATATCTCCTTCGGATGTTATTTAGAAGAAATTGTCAGAGGTATATTGTTAACGTGACAACCAAGAGAGTCCATTGGGGACTGAGTGAGAAATAATAGACATTGAAGAGAGTCTACTGGAAACTTGCTGGGGAGTTAAGAAATATAAATCTCATGAAAGATTATATGTCAGAGAACTCCGTGGGGATTTGTAAAGCAACTTGTCATAGGTGTGATGTTAACTTGACAAGGATTTATTTACTGTCAGAGGTGTTTGAACACAACAGTAATTTGAGTGGACCTATCATTCTATTGAAGAGAATGACAAGCAGAGTTTATTCACCGGGGAAGTTGACCAAATTCGCAGGGATGTTAATTTATCCACCGGGGAGTAGGCTAGAGTCTTACTATCCGAGATTTAATGTTAACATGATAGGTTAAACTTGTCATTTCGCAAGGGATATGAATACCTTTCTAAGTGGTCTTACCATTCCATGGACGAGAATTGGTAAGTAATTTTGGAGAGGGAATCAAATGAGAATGGGTTCCTTAGGATTTTTAGTAGACCCTCAGCTATCAACGGATTTGATATGCCTTTATCAACTACCATTTGAGTCAGGCTAGCCATGCTATTCCCCTCAGCATGATGAGTTATTTAGGGCTTATGTTAGGCTTAAAGGCTAACATTTCCCTCTATCCATAGCATTAGAGGTGTTGGATTATTTTGTTACTTTGAGTAAGCGATACTTCCCCTGGGTTTTCGCTCTGAAGGTGAGTTGGGGATTAAAGGAGTAGACACGAATTTCGTGAGATCTTGATTCGAAGATTGTCGTTCCTCGTGGATTCTCTATCAACCTTTATCTTGTTTCCATATCAGGATGTGTTACGAACCTTCTTCAACGAGTTTAGCTTGCCAAGTCATCAGCTAAACTCCTTTGATCTTTGATTCGATCGGTTACCATTTGATCGGTCGCCACGTCTTGATATGAACGTGAGAACAGTGAAAAGGTTCAGCAAGAGAATGCGTCACAAACCTTCTTCAATAAGTTCGGCTTGATAAGTCATCCAATAAACTCATTTGTTTGGTTGGACCTTTTGTCGTTGGGTGAACTTCGATCGATCGAACCAGAGCAGGGAGGTATGCCACCACTAAATAAGCTATCTGCCTGAAACCATTGCTTAGACATGCTTGATTTCAAAATATGACCAATTCTTCTAAGTTGAAGATGGTACATGTTTATATACTAGAGAAGAGTGACAAGGCTAAAACAACTTGATCCCTTATTTTCTTCTTCAATGTCAAAGGCGTTCGTTCGGCTCGATACTAGCCGACAGTGAATTTGTAACCTTGACTCTTCTTTGATACAACCGGTGTTCGATCAGCTCGACACTGGTTTATGGTTGTATGATCTCATTACAGAAAGAGAGGAGCGCTCTTTCTACATATCTTGGATCTGAAGGCCTTGATCAGAGGTGTAATGTTAACTTGATCATGAGAAGGATCTTATCAAGGATAATACTTCTTTAGGAACTTGCCGTTGATTGGCATCATGAGTAAATCTCCGTCTGAAGTCATAAGGCGATATGCTCCATTTGAATATACTGTTTCTATCACAAACGGTTCTTCCCATTTGGGCTGAAATTTGCCTTTGGTTTTGTGCGTCATGATCATCGGTCGTCTGACGGCTAAACCAAATCTCCTTTCTGAAAAATCTTTTGCTTAACCTTCTTATTGAAGGCCTTCGAGATTCACGCTTGATACAACTCAATATGTTGTTGAGCTTGTAGCTGCTTCTCATCTAAGACTTCGAGCTCTTAGAGACGCAAGTGATCATTGTCCTCCTTTGTCATTCTAGTCATTAAAGCGACTCGTAATGACGGCATGTAGATTTCTAGCGGTACAATCGCTTCGCATCCGTATACCAGGGAAAAAGGTGTATTGCTAACTGTGATTCGGTAGGCCAAAGACATTCACTAAGCTTCTCATTCTAATCTCATTTATTTGATGAAATAAATTTTTTGAGTAGCTTGATAATTATCTTGTTGAATGCTTCTGCCAAGTCATTAGCGGCAGGGTTATAAGCAGTTGATGCCACATTCTGAATCCGGTACTTGTCACAAAACTGGTAGAATACCTGGCTCACAAATTGGGGACCATTATCATGGATGATCCGCCTAGGACACTAAATTGATGGATGACATGGTATTTGATAAAATTAACCGCATTAGAAGTTTTAACTTCCACAAGTGGTATAGCCTCTGCTCACTTTGAAAAGTAATTGGTTATTGCCAAGATAAACTGGTGACCTTTTGTTGAAGAGGGGCTGATTGGCCCTATGACATTGATTCCCCATGCTTCAAATGGCCATGAAGCAATGGTTGAATGGAGCAACTCTGGAGGCTGATGTATGAAGTCCGCATGGATTTGGCAGGCTTTACACATTCCTGCATATTGGATGGCATTGATTATCATGGTCGGCCAATAATATCCAAGCCGTGTAATCGGTCCTTGAGTTTTGAACCTTGCTGATGAGCTCCGCATATGCTGTCGTGCGCTTCTTTAAGCACTTCTTGTGCCTCTGAATTAGAAAGGTAACGGAGGAGGATACCATCATATGAGCGACAGTAGAGTGTCTTTACTAAGATCATAGTAAAAACAAAGAGACCTTCGTCTGATAGATGCCGCTTCTTTAGGGTCATCCGGCAATATATCATGCAAAGCATAGTCAATGAGGGGAAAGCGCCAATCTCTCGATTCAAAATTTGTCGAGATGCTATGGACTTCCTTGATTTTCAACACATGTTTAGGACAAACAAGGTGTCGAGTAGTCACTGTAAGGTGATACGTTGTGTCGATTGGTAAGGCTAACATAGCGCCTTAGTATTCTGAGATGGGGACACATTACTAATATAAAAGCCATCAAATGAGCTAGCTATTTTGGTGACTGCATGATAATAAGGTACCAAATCTCCGTGACAAACCTCGTATTCTCCTTTAACCTGATTAATGATCAGTTTTGAATCACCATAGGCTTCAAGGTAGCGTACCCACATCTCATGAGCGAGCTGAAGGCCAATGAGTAGAGCATTGTATTCTGTCACATTGTTGGAACACGGTTCCGTTAATGAAAATGCCCTAGGAAGGATATGGTTTTGTGGTAAGATAAATACAACCCCCACACCCGCAATGATCTTGCCTTTAGGCCCTATTCGTGATGCTCCATCGAAGAACATCTGCCATACTTTATCCTCTAAAGTTATATTAGATTCGAAGACCTCATCTAGAATATCTTCATGAAATTTGAGTTTTTCGGAATCGGATGAGCAGCCAAGAAATCTACAAGCGCATGGCCTTTAACCGCCTTCTGAGGGACAAAGGGCATGTTGTACTGAGAGAGAAGGAGGGCCCACTTAGCTAATATAGAATTCAGTGATCCTGATTTCGTCATGAGAAGACCCAAAGGATTCACTTTGGAAATGACATGTATGGTTTGGCCGACCAAATAATGTCGTGTCTTCTGAATAACAAAAACAAGAGCTAAGCATTCCTTCTCAATAGGGTTATAGCAAGATTCCTCCCCTATCAGAGTCCTACTCAGATAGTAAATAGCATGTTCATGACCATTATCATCTTTTTGAGCAAGCAGAGCACCGAGAGAATGGTCCATAGCTTTCACATAAAGCAGGAAAGGTTTTCCTAATGTGGGAGCCACTAAGACCGGAGGTTTAGTGACGTATCTTTTGATATCCTTGTAAGCTTCTTGACAGGCTTGATCCCATACAAAAGAGACACTCTTTTTCATGAGTCAGGTGAATGGTTGACAGCGGCCTGAGAGATTTGCGATGAATCTTCTGATATAAGCCAATCAACCTTGCAGGCCCCTAGGTTCTTTGAGATTCTTAGGTGGATCCATGCTTTGAATGGCTTTGACTTTGTCTGGGTCAAAATGAATTCCCTTTGATATAATAATGAATCCTTGGAATTTGGCACTCGAAACCCCAAGAAGGATTTTGTAGGATTCATCTTCAGTCGATGAGCCTGCATTATGTCGAACATAAGTCATGAAGATGATCATTCTTATCGCGACTTTTGACAGCAATATCGTCGACATAACATTCTACCGTCTTTCAGAGATGGTCACGAAAAATTATACTCATCGCCCGCTGATAAATTGCTCCCGCGTTCTTTAATCCGAAAGGCATCACGGTATAGTAATACACCCCTAACGATGTCCGGAATGAAGTATGCTTCTCATCCCCTGGGTACATCTTAATTTGATTATACCCTGAGAAGCCGTGCATGAAAGATATTCTTTCGAATCCGCAGGTATTATCAATCATGACATCGGTGATGGGCAATGGGAATTCGTATTTGGGACAGGCTGTTATTGAGATCGCGGTAATCAATACAGATTCGTATTTTTTCATTCTTCTTGGGAACAGGAAAGATGTTAGCAATCCAATCTGGATGTTGTTCCTCCCGTATGAAGCCACATGCAATGAGTTTATGGACTTCGGTTTCAATAGCTTCCATAATGTTCGGGCGAAATCGGCGTTGTTGTTGTTTAACTAGGTTGGCATCTGGCTTGATGTTCAGATGATGCATGACTACTTGTGGATCAAGTCTGGGCATATTCTCGTAGTTCCATTCGAAGACATTGATATACTCTCTTACGAGTACTATCAATTCTTCTTTTTTCGTAAGTGATAAGTTTTCACTTATAAAAATGGGTTTAGGGTGATCTTGACTACCAAAGTTAACCTGAATCACCTTGTCTTCAGTAGGTGGTTCGTGTTATTCGAATCGCTTTTCCCACTAGAAATCCAATTGCTGAGCCTATGGTTCAACATCAGTAGCTTCTGCTGGCTTCAATTGGCTACTTGAAGTCATATTAACGGTGAGATTCTTGAACATCGTTCCCACACTGACATCCGACTCCCATTTGGAGGAAGAGGTAGAGCGTGATGGGATCAGTTTGTTATCTTTGGATTGAACTGTTGTAGGCAGCGGAGGTGTAATGTATCCTAACCCCCTGCGCATTTTATCATAGTAATTTGTCGGTTTCCTTTTTGACACGAAATCACGCAGAAAATCACGTCGTTCTTTTCCAAAATTCAGACCATTCCCACGCTGCAGGCTGTATCCCATTTTCCTCATCATATGTTGTGCTGATCATGCATAATAGAAAAATTACGGGGTCTCTGAGTCTGAACTCGAATTTGTGACCGTAGACCTCTGCCGTTGGGCTTTACCGAATATTATTGGTAATTGACCCTTTTTTGATGGAGGAACCACTAAAATGGACCCTTTTATACATTCTACAGACGTACTTGATGTACTTAGTTTATGCAAGGGCATGTGTAGAGAACTATTCGTAATAGATTCAAACAGTTCGACACTCGCAAGATAATCAAAGGAAACATTGTCATTAATCACCCTTTCGTTATCATCCTCAGAAGGAGTATTACATCGATGATTATTGAAACATGCTACAATTGGTTCACCGACCAAAGTAACTGGCGTGTCTCATTCAGACTCTGAATCTACCTCATTGCCACTATCATCGTTGTTAGGCGATGAATCTTTTGACTTTCACCGACTTCCTTATATAGGAGAGTATCAGTAAAGTAGTTTTTCACCCTTTTGAATGGTTGCTTCTCAGCGAAGACAGTTCGTACTGTTGCATCATCTTCAACATATTTGAAGCACTAGTACAGAGTGGAGGGAACAATCCAGTTAGCGTGGATCCAGGGTCGTCCTAGTAACAGGTTGTATGACGTGTCAGTGTCAATGACGTAGCACGTCACCTCTGATTTCAGGATCTCGATTCTGCAACGGAGTCGAATCTTTCCAAGTAGATGACTACTCCGTATATTTTTGTAGTGATTGCAGACAACCGATATAGTGGTATGCCAATGAAGTATAGGAGCCTTTTGGGTATGATGCTGAGTGTAGATCCTGGATCAGCCTGTACCCTTTCAATGCATGTTGAACCGATGTATCCGGTGTAGTACAAAGGTCGATCATACTTATTATCCTTGAGAAGCATATCCTCAGATATGAAAGTAATAATAGGTACTTTCGATTGTACATGATGGCATTCAGAGCAAGAGGGCTGAGTGTCACCCCTAGGGATTTTTGGCATATATGTCAGAAATGATTCTGAGTTAGCCAGTGCATCCCTAAGTGCTTCTCTTGTCTTTTTTGAGAGACGAAGGAGCTCGTGTATGGTGATACGAGCTGGAATATTAGCCAGTTGGACCAATATGTCAAAGCGAAAAGGCATGTTAAGATTTGGGCCTGAAGGCTTCTTCAGGACATGGTCAAACCGGATTTCTTTCTGCTCCTCTTTTCCCATCGTCGGGACCGGAGCTGGTGTGGATATTTGTACTGACGTCGTCTGCTGTTGTGTCTCGTCAGTAACTTTCTTATACTGTTTTAAGTATGATTTTTTGGATCGAGTGCCCGTCGGCTGAGGTACACGGTTTGTGTAGTGTAAGCATGCTTTTTCCCTTCAGAACCGCTAAGAGAAGCTGATATAAGATTGCCATCATCCGGCAAGATAGAGATAACATTGCAAGATTTGCCCTTTGACTTGGATTTCTTCGAATCTCATTGTTTGTCTTGGGCAAGGTCTGGTTGTATCCACATGATTTCTCCTGTTTTCAATGTCAAGGGAGCAAGACCCTTACTCTCTTGAGTTTTGGCTGAAGGATGCTTTACTTCTAGCCGTGCTTCAGGGATTAAGAAGGTCCCATCAGGCACTGTGACTTTTGGAGTTTTGTCGAACTCGAGGGTCACCTGTTTGCAGTGACTTTCTTTTGTTCTGATTTCAGAGTCAAAATCCGACGTCGACTAAAGCTTGAATTTTGTCCTTGAGGACGAAGCACTTATCAGTAGGATGATGAACCATCCTATGAAAGAGGCAATAGTTGGGATCGTTCGTGTGTCCCGCTTCAGTAGGGCGTCGAGCATTCGGCAGCTTCAATTTGTTCCCTTTGTAGAGTAAATGGAATATTGCGACCACCTGCTCGTCTTTGAAGGAGTACTGTTTCGAAGGAAACTTAAACTCCTGATAATTGAAGCTGCTCTTCTTGGCCTTCGAATGAACGTCCCCTTATAATTCAACGGACATAGTCTCTTTCCCTTTGGCTTGGGAGGACTGCACCATGTCGCCGCGCCCCTTATTATTCATGCCCTATTTGCCTTTAGGGGTAGATTGTTCAAACTTTTTAGCCGACTTTTCGGCTATCTCAGCTTGCTCGACTAGCTCCTTCCAGGTATGGGCTTTGACAGCCCCATACGAATCTCCACTTGGTCCAGGAAGTTATTCCTGCATGTCTGCAAGAGCATAGGCAATGGCATCCCTGCTGGGCACATCAGAGACAAGTTTGTGAACCGCTCAATGTAGTCATGGACAGATTCGTTCTTCCTCTGTACGGTAGAGAGGAGTTTGTCCATGGTTACCTCAGTGTCATCCTCATAAAAATGAGAAAGAAATCGAGTCTCTAAGTCAATCTAGGAATTGATAGAGCCTAGAGGAAGGCTTCAAAACCAGTCGAATGCTACCCCCTTCAGGGTGCCGATGAACATTCTGCCCATGATGCATCATTATCTATAACGTTACTGGTCTGAGACCAAAAGTAGTAGATGTGCTGGTTTGGCAAGCTCTTATCATCATATGTATGTAATGTTGGTGGCTTGAACTTTGGCGGGTATCGTACTGAATCCCATTCAAAGGGGTAAGGACGGACTGCCCTTACCTTCTTTAGTTCATCCCTTTGGATTAGGGATACATCTGAGCTTGGATGCCTTTAAGAACTTCAGCATCCATAGAAGAACTTTCCTTTGACTTCTCAGTCTTGGGTTGTTCACTGTTAGGATGTTCCTCCTCATTCTGATTACTCCCGGTATCATTCTTATTCCAGTTAGTGAGGAGTTGAGTGAGCATCTGTTGAATGTTGTTCAAAGCTTCTTGCTGAGTCTTGGAGGTTTTTTCCTGAGCTTCCAACCGTCGATGGAGGTCATCATTACCGTTATCAGCCATATTCACCGACACTTCATCTGCTCGTATTGAGCTGACTGTTGTCGAAGAGGCATATCCACTGTCTTCGTCCTCCTCATCATACCATTAGAATAGTCTTCTCATTAGTTCTGGTGAGGTTATTGCAGTTGAGGAGGATGGCTGCTTATAACTGTAGGGTATTGCGACCCTAGATCTGGTATTTCGGAAGACACCTTCTTCGTGCACCAAGACTTGGCATAAGCCCGGGCTATAGTCCGGATCTGGAGAACTGAAGGGAGGAGAATTAGCACTACGCAGCACTCGTCTGCCCCTATGCGGTTCCTGCCCCTACTGATCATATTGACGGATGCAGAAGGCAGATCTGGTAGATTTCATAATACGCTCCTTTTGTGATGCTTCATGGGGGCCTGCACTAATAGTAGATCAAAGACTGACTGTCGGTTTGGAGGAGTGACGGGGATCGGTCTTAGCCGGCAATGGACTGAGTGGACCGTCACCAACTGACATCCAACTTGTTGATAATAGGAGGGAGAATTCTGGAGTAATTTCGACTTCCGTTTGCTCGCTAAAAACTCTCGCAAGTTGGATCTAACCGAGCTTAAGCGACTCAGGGCAGAGACTCGGGTAGATTGCGCATTGATGCGTTCAGGTAATTTCGACACCACCTTCTTGCTCGCAAACTTTGCAAGTGAAACACATGATGATGCTTCGTTCTTCTCATCACTGCAGAGGTGATTGGCACTAGACAGTGCTTTAGTTCTAGCTTCGCGGCTAAGAACTTTGGGAGCACCCTTAGGCGCTGAAGCTGCATAAGCACTACTATTAGCACCCAGAGACGATCCCTTAGCTCCGCTACAAAGAGCGAACTTAACGCTCGAGGGGTTGGGGAGCGAAGCACGCTGTGGTGCTTTGTTCGCCACCTTGTTGCGAAGGTGGTTAGCACTGCTAGGTGCTTTAGTCTCATCCTGGCGATTGGGCATTCCGCGCGTACCCTGAGGTACTGGCGCTGTGCTTTCTATGCCATCAGTAGCTTCGCTCGTGGGAGCGAGGTTGGCGCAAGGAGTTACTGCTCCAGGATAGGGCGAAGGCAGAGTTGTCGCCCTAGCCTCACGGCTGATAGTCTCGGCGAAGCAGGCAGGCATTTTGCCTTTGTCTTCGCGTGATAGGCGAGCCTGTGGTGTAGCTGCACCTGAAGTTTTACACGGAGCTTTCTGTTTTGGCCTCCACATCTGCTTTGGAAGAGGAGATTTAGGTTCGCAGGGAACCTGGATAGCCTCACGCGAGGCTGAGAGGATTTGGGAGGAGGCCCGTTCGGTTACTTACCCGACTAGGGCTGGTTTTTGCTCCAAAACCTTGGCCACCGAGGCCTTCCTATCCTTCCGTATGTGGAGCACTGGACTACCTTCAGGGAGCAGTTCTTCAAATTTTCCTTGGTCGAATGAATGACCAAGTTTTGGAAAGTAACGGGCTCAGGATTCAAACCTTCGCATTACGACACTGTCTCCTTGTTGCGCCAGAAGACTGATATCCCCAGTGGAGTCGCCATCTTGTTTTCCATTGATTTGGGTAAAGAAAAACTTACAAAAAAGTGTTCGAGGAGCGAAATTACAAGTATTTCTTTACAGAAAGCAAAAGAAATTTACAAGTAGATCTCCTCTGAGATTTTTGAGAAAATGTGCCGGTAGGAATTTGATCAGCGCGCGATCACTTTATCCCTTTGAGGATGCGATCGGTCAGATGATCGAACTGTCTCCTAATAGGACTCCCTTCTCGCTTGGTTCGGGGAATCGGAGAACAGAGGATCGGTAGAGCCCTCTTGTTAGGGATTCTACTTCTCGAGCCAATCTCCTCTCTCCTCCTTTAGCCTGTCTCTCCTCGGTAGGCTATTTATAGGGAGAACATGGGTATGATTGCCCTGAAAATCTGGAAACAGATTGAGTCAATCTGTTTTGTATCTAAAAAGTAGCATCGCCGTGAGGCTAGAAATAGCTTCTGTGAAGGTAGGAATAGCATATAGGGTTAATCCCTTGACCCGCTCCGCTAAATGAGGGATACTCCCTTGATCCTCTCCAAATAATTGAGAGATATTCCCTGATCTTCTCACCTAATTGGGAGAGTCAAAAGATCATGGTAAGCAACTACCAAATTCGATTTCAATCACAATGATCTCATCTGGAGATTTGATTGGTCAAAGGTGACCATAAAAGACCCGCAGCGGGGCTAATCCAATAAGCTCTTAGCCGAGCTAAGGGAAGCTTCTGGCGAAGCTAGGGGTAAGCTCTCAGCGAAGCTATAAATTTGCCTTTTGTGGCTCCGCAAAGCGTCTAGCGAAGCTATTAGGTAGCTTTCTGCGGAGTTATGGAAAACTCCAGGGCGAAGCGATAAGTTAGCCCATGGCAGAGCTATGATGGAATTCTTGTGGAGCTAAGCAAACTTAGCTTCTCGTGCGATTGCTCATGTGACACTTAGTGTCTCTAGGCCTACTCAGATCTTCTTCAAAGGCAACTTTGACTTACTATCTACTTTACTGGATTAGTAATGTCCATGTTGCTGCCTTGTCTCTGGTCATGAGCTTATCTTCGACTTATCTTTTGTAAATGTCAATAAGTTAGACATTGTTCAGACTGGCTGAAGATGAATGCGAGAGTCCATCTTTTTTGAGTGTCAACAGAGCGGTGAGCTTCTTCAATGTTTACATCATGCATCATGATGTGTCCAACATCCGATCGTCTCAACACTGATCAACTGTGACATAATTTAGTGGGAGAAGAGAAGAACCTTTCTTCGGCGCTTTTCTAAACATCTTGTATTTGGAGTGGTGTAGATATCTTAGGGGGTGAGTGCAACCTTTAACCGAGAGAGAGGGACTTCTTTGTACTCCTTTATTGTAACACTCAATCCTATTGTGTAAGATAGCGTCTTGTATCACTTTTATATGTTTGAATATTAATAAAAGTGGGAAAAATCGAAGATTAAGGTGTAAATTCTTTATTTGATGGTAAAGAAAATTACAGCGAATCAATAATTCTTTCACAGGAGAGGGGAGATATTCAAGCTCAAATCTCTCTTTTGTTTAATGCCGGGTTCTTGATGTGGCGATGGAAAGTGAATCTTATTTTCGTTGAGGGGGTGAATGTCAAGATTTCTTGGGAATCTTCTCTTTGGATGGTGAACGAAGTAACACAGCTTCTGTCCAACAAGAATCTCAAAGAGACTTTAAGTAACAAGTTGTTAAAAGAGTTGAACTCTCCTTTTCTTTTAACTGGATATCTTGGTCCTTCTATGGCTTACAACCGAAGCTCTTCTGATCAGATTTTTCCCGACCCCTCTTCCATAGCAAACTGGGCTATTTATAGAGGTTTCAGGAGGTAAAAGTGTCCCCTAAAAATACTCCACAATGGGGATTAACTCCCTCATTACGTGGGCAGTAATTGACCCAGTAATGAGGGCAGTTATAACCGAGACGCAGGGTTCCTTTATAGTTGAAACGCGGGCTTCAAGCCTCATGTTTAAGCATTCAGGTAGCGCTTGAACTTTGCCTTTGGTTGAAATGTGAGCTTCAAGTTCTGCGTCAAGTTTTGTGTGAGACGCGGGCTCTGGGCTCTGCGTCTTGGTCGTTGTGGTAAAGTAGAGATGCGAGTTTCGACCCTTGCGTCTTGGTACGTAGTGATGTTACTGCAGTAAGGCTGAAACGCGAGTTTCAACCCTTGCATCTTGGTGCTGTGGTGGTGGTTATGATTAGCCCTGCATTTGGAGTTTGGACCCTGCTTTTTGATGACTTGTCTTCAGTGATTTTTAGACAGCCTACAGGTGATTATTGACACTGCTTGGAGGATAATTTGAAGTGACCAGCCGAAGGAGTGGTGACTGGTCTTACTTCTGGCATGTTGAATCTCTCCAACACTTTAAGAACATAGTTCTCCTGGGATAGCCAAAGTCTGCCCGTGCTTCTGTCTCGAGTGATCTCCATACCTAAGATCTTCTTGGCTTCTCCCAAATCCTTATGTCAAATTCCTTCTTGAGCTGAGCTTTAAGCTTCTGAACATGAGTTTTGTTTCTCGCAGCAATCAACATATCATCCACATATAACAGCAAATATGTCAGATCATCACTCTGCTTGAAATAGACACACCTATCAAACTCACATCTGTTGTATTTGGCCTTGATCATGAAAGAGTCGAACTATTTATACCACTGCCTGGGAGACTGCTTAAGTCCATAGAGGGACTTCATTTGAAGACACACCTTATTTTCTTTACCTTCCTGAATGTAACCTTTAGATTGTTTCATGTATTTTTTCTCCTCCAGCTCACCGTGCAGAAACATTGTTTCAACATCCATCTGCTTTAACTCTAGATCAAACTGAGCAACTATCGCCAATAACATCCGAATAGATGTATGTTTGACTACAGGAGAGAAATCTCATTGTAGTCAATACCCTCATTCTGAGTATATTCTTTGGCAACTAACCTTGACTTATATTGTTCATTGTCCTTCTTGCGAAAGACCCATCTGCAACCTATTGCCTTGGAGTCCTTTGGAAGATCGACAAACGTCCATGTTTGGTTTCTATTTAAAGACTCCATCTCTTACTCCATGGCTGTAATCCACTTGCCGTAGTTATCTGCCTCGATCGCTTCCCTGTAACTATTAGGTTCTCCTGTTTCTGTTATTCTCCTATTTCTGTTACTAATGCGAAAGAGATATGATCTTCATCCCAGCCATACCTTGTTGGTGGAACCGTAACTACGACTGATCGCCTCAACAGTCTAGGTTGCTCTTGAGTAGCCTCATGTTTGTCTCCATCTGAATCTGAAGAGTCCTCTTCTGACCCTTCAGGCCTTTCAGAGCTATCTGAGAACTCGACTCCCTTTTTCTGAGTGTCTGCTGCCGAACTGTCTGAAGAAGCTCCACCTTGTGCTTTATCCTCCATCTGTGACTTTTCTCGTAACATTGAATCTTCATCAAAGACCACATCTCTACTGGTAAAGGCGCTCTTTTTCTCAGGATCCCAAAGTCTGAAACCCTTGACTCCTTTGGTGAACCTGATGAAGATACACTTCTTAGACTTGAACTCCAGTTTGCTCCTTTTCTGACTATCAACCAAACAATTGCCGGGCAACCAAAAATCCGTAGGGTTGAATAGTCCATAGATACTCCTTGCCATATATCCTCTAGGATCTGAAGATCAATAACTATTGATGGTGACATGTTTACCAGATAACTCGCATGATTCCCCGCTCTGCCCAAAATCCTTCTGATATGTCAGCCTGTAATCTGATACTGCAGGAATGTTCTGTAAGTGTTCAATTTATGCGCTCTGCTACTTCATTTTGTTCTGATTGCCCTATAATACTTAAGTGGTGTTTGATGCCCTTACTTGCTAAGTTATCTTTGAATTCTTTGGAGGTGTACTCGCCTCCATTATCGGACCTCAAGACTTTCACCTTCCACCTCGTCTAATTTTCCACCAAAGTTTTCCACTCCTTGAACTACTGAAATACTTTCAATTTCTACTCCAAGAAGTATACCAAAATTTTTCTTGAAAAATCATCTATAAAAGTAACATAGTACCTAATACCTCCAATAGATGCTACTGACGAAGGTCCCTACTCATCCGTATTTATGAGATCTAGTAAGCCCTTTGTCTTGTGCTGAGATGTAGAGAAAGCTACTCTACGTTGCCTACCCATAATGAAAAATTTATAAATATCAAGTTTGCAATATTTGATACCTGGTAGAGCACTCCTTTTGTGTAGGACTTGAAGACCTCGCTCGCTCATGTGTCCAAGACGCATGTGCCAAGATCTTATAGTATCTTCCTTCTCTGTTGCTGCTGAAGTATCACTAATAATAATGCTTCCTGTCAACTTATATAAATTTGCTGTCCGTTCTCCTTTGAGAATCGTCATGGAGTCTCCAGTAACTTTGATTGCTCCATCTGCACCAGAAAACTTATACCTATGAGCTTTCAAAGCTCCCAAATGAGAGAAGCTTCTTCTTTAAATACAGAACGTGTCGAGCGTTCGTGAGGGTTCAAACCTGTCCATCAAACATCCTCATACGGATATTGCTGATGCCAACAGTTTTACACACGGCATCGTTTCCCATCAGGACAGAGCCTCCATTATAAGGCTTGTAAGTACTGAACCACTCTCTTTTTGGGCACATGTGATATGTGCACCCTGACTCAAGCAACCAAACATCTAAGTATTTATCTTTTCCTGACTTAGCTGTCAAGATATCACATGAATTATCATCTGCTTCTTCGACAACCCCGACTTGATCTGACTTTCCACTGGTACTAGCCCTATCAGAATTTTTGCTTCCTTTCCTTTTCAGCATTTCCTTATATTTCATATAATTTTTCTTGATACGCCTTGGTTTCTTGCAAAAGTAGCAAGAAAAACTGTTAGAAACCTCTGGATCCCTTTTGGGTCCCCTACTCTTTGATCTTCCCCTCTGGCCCTTGACAAACAATCCTGAGACCGCCTTCGTAGAATCTGTCTTCTTCATCAGCTCATTGTTCTGGAGCATCTCCCTAACATCTTCTAACTCTAAGGTCTCCTTACCATACATGATGGTGTTTGCCAAATGGTCATAACTTGATAGAAGAGAAGAGAGTAACAGAAGAGCTTTGTCTTCTTCTTCTAGCTTAACCTTTAGAGCTAACAAGTCGCTTAAAATTCTATTAAAAGCATTGAGATATTGTGGAATAGGCGTACCTTCCTTCACCCGAAGGTTGTATAACTGCTTCTTCATGAAGAGCTTTTTCGACAAACTCTTTATCATGTACAGGCTCTCCAACCTACACCAAAGACCAGTAGTTGTCTCCTTATTCATCATGTTGTAGATGACCTCATCTGATAGGCACAGTATGATCGTCGCCTTTGCGCGGAGGTCGATGTCGTTTCACTCATTATCCTCCATCTTCGATGGCTTCTTCTCAATACCAAGCAGGGCCTTGTGTGTGCGCTCTTTCACGAGCAATGATGTTACTCATATCTCCACAACAGGAAGTTAGACTTCTCGTCGAATTTTTTCACCTCAAACTTGGTTGTCATGATCGTCTTGCTAGCCATCGCTTTGATACCAGTTGTTGATGATTTATCACCGATCAAATAAGAGAGGAACACCAAGTTGAAGACTCGATAGCGAAAGCGTAGAAGATCTACCACTAGCAAGCAATCACCACACAACTAAGGAACATAAGATTTAACGTGGTTCGGCAATGTGCCTACATCCACGGGGAGGAGGGGAGAAATATTTATTGAAGAAAATACAAGAATTACAATGAGATCTCTCTCACAACTCTCAATAGTGGAATTCTAGAATTTCTCTTGAATTCTTGACACACCTTCAAAAGGCCACCCCTGAGGGTTTGTATAAGCACCTGGGATGATCCTAGTCCAACATGAACTTAAATCCGTACCTCCTTAGAGAAATAGAAAACCCGTATTCAAACCAAAACATGAGACATATTTATATTAGGAAACTGTCAAAAAACTGAATTCTTTTCCAATGAATATGAGGCACTCCAAATACTAACAACAACATGCCTGCCGTTATGGTAAAATTGATATCATCATACCTCAGAAGCTTCAATTCTGTGTTGCTTGTGGAACCTTGGTCTTCATCTGAACACCTTCAATGTTCTCATATATGCTTTCAAATGGTATAACTAGGGAGCCTCTTGAGATTTACCCAAAGAAGGGCGATGTTTGAGCTATCCACAGAGATTAGGACATCCAGTGGTGCTCAGACCCACGGATGAGAAGAGGCGTGCATTTGAAATGGTAGAAGTTCTTGCTGATTATGTGAAAGATTCTAGTGCTAAGGTGCCTGCTTGGTGAGGGTTCATGGGTTTAAGAATGTGCTTCAAAAGTGCTCAAAAACAAGGAATGATCTATATTTTCAAATACCTGTCAACAAGCTTTTGATCTTCTCCCAGCATTTAGATTTGTGGGTGGAGAGAGAGGGGGATCTCTGTAGTGGTCAGTTTCTGACCTGCATCAGGATCAAGACATGTGTCCCATCTCATCTGAAACTCCCAAGGACGGACAACATGGTATGCAAAGTAGAGCTTCTCCCTGACAGCTTCGCCCAGTGGTTCCCGAGGTCACATCTCTTTCTGAGAAATCAACGGCCCTGAGGACATTCTTCCTTCCGAGGAATCCATTGCCCCAAGGATGATCCTCATTCCGGGAGCATCATCACCCCGAGAACAATCCTCTCTGACCCAAGTGAAACGGTCATAGAAACTGTCCTCCTTGATATCCGCCAACATTCATGAAGTCCGTTACCTCGCCAGTTAATCTCATATTTCAAATGTTGCAACAACTCTTACTTCAGCGCAGTCTGTTACAGAAGGTAGCAGAAATCACTCTAGTAATCAAGGGCATAATCCAGGCTGTTATGAAGGAATTACAATATGCAGTAATGTGGTTATTGAAATCCACATGACCCACACTGCCAATGAAGACTCCCCACGTATATATACACTGGGAGTTCGACGAAGAACAGGGGGCCAGAGAGACCATCAACACCTCCCTAGAAGAGAAGAAAAGAAAGAAGAGATCAGACCCTAAAACGTCAGAGAATTCTCCTCCTCAAACCGCTATCCCACTATAATATGACACTGAAACAGAGTTCTAACTCTGATGAATTCAATGTAATCTCTGAAAAATAGTGAATTCTCTCCTTCTTCCTTGTGGTTTTTCCCAAATTGGGTTTTCACGTAAAATTTTGTGTTTTTGCATTGCTTTATTATTCCCTTTCATAAATCTCATTACAAATTGACGGTAGATAAATTCCCCTGAGAGAATTTACCTTTATATTTTTGGTGCTTTCATTGAGATCTGAGTGCCAACGCTTAGATTTCTCCCCTACCAAAACCCTCCTTAAAAAAGCCTCTCCAACAAGCCATGGCTTCGAAAAAAATAGCCGGCCATTGGTGAAGGGATCACCTTCAAGAGCAAATCTGTTGTCACAGCTGGGGACATTATTCCCCAAGCGGCCTTAACCCCACTGTAGAAGGTACTGTCTCTGCCTTCGCAGAGGGCAACTGGAGACATCCACCTGCCGTCAACTTACGAAGCCCAACCCCTCCAAATGTTCACTAACATGAAGGGAGAATTGCTAAAGTAGCAAGCTCTGTTTGACCGCAAACAGAAGCAAGCATAGCAAGATCAAGAAAGCATGACCCGTGAACATGAGGAGAAGAAACGCCTAAATGAGCAACTCCTCACCCAGATTGCAGCCCTCAAGAACACTCGAGTATCACTTCCATCGCCAGAGAGGCCTATTGCCACGAAGGCTACAAGCAGCGATCAGTCTCAGAGTCGGAGGCATCACAGAATAGCTTCCCCCACTTCGTCGGAGCAATTCGATGGCGTATTGAGTTCTCCTCATCCCCGCACGGAGGATCAACATGATCATTCTCGGAGGAAACGGAGGAGTTCATCCGTGTCTAATATCTCAACTAGCTCGTCCAAAAGCGAGTCGAAGAAGCGAGTATGCCACATCACTGTAGATTCAGGCCATCACCACGATGCATCCAACTCTCCCCTATTCGAGGACATACTGGAATATGAATTTCTCAAGAAGTTCATAATTCTGACTTTTAATTGCTAATCCGATCAGAGCGATCTGGTTCAATACCTCTGCTTATATCAAGACAAGATAGTGATCCATTCCAGAAATGACTACACTTGTTCTAGATCTTCCCCTCCAGTTTGAAGGGGGTAGCCTCCGACTGGTTCTATTCCCTTCTGCCACGCTCAGTCTATTGCTTCAGAGATCTCACCAAGTTATTTCTCGCTCAATACTCTTCTCATCAAGAGTTCAAGCAGAATAATCATCACCTCTTCTCCATTAAGATGAGGCCCTCCGATAGCCTCACGACATACATGGCTACTTTTAGAATCAGCTAGTCAAAGTACACAACTGCAGCGAAGGCGCATCCACTCTCACATTCATCAGTGGACTACAGATCACTTACCTATTGTATAAACATAGTGAAATACAACGTCACCCATTGGAGCGAGATCCTATACTGAGCCCAACCGTACATCCAATTGGAGAAAAGCAATGAAAAGCTCTACTATCCCATCTTTCATCGCGGTGGCAATGGTTCAAAACCGAAGCCGCACCACGAAGGCCCCTCGTTGACTTCCAAGATTGCGGACATGGTGCTTCAAGAAGCAACCATTCTTGCGCCCTCAGCAGAGCCAACCCCGAGTCACCAAATATCCAATAGCTTCACACCACTGAAGTGTTGTTGATCCCGGAGAAACACCAAGTTGCAGACTCAGCAACGAAAAAGTATAAGATCTAGCACTAGCAAGCAATTAAGATAATTACCACATATCCAAAGCACACTGGATTTATCATGGTTCGACAAGAATGCCTGTGTTCACGGGGAGGAGGGGAGAAACTTTATTGAAAATAGAGAAGAAAATTCAAAAATTACAAGAAGACTCTCTCTCACAATTTTTAATGGTGGAATCTCTCTTAAACTTGACTATTATTGACTTTCCTTGACTTGCCTTCAAAATGCCACCCCAAGGGGTTTATATAGGTCCTAGGATGATCTTAGTCCAACCCAAACTTTAACAATCCAATCAACACCGCCTCAGAGAAAGAAGAAAACCTGTGTCCAATCTAAATTGGAAACAAAACCAGATTTGAAAAAGTACTAGAACCATATTCTAGTTGACTAGGCCTTAGTACAAATAGACTAGTAACATGTATTAGTTGACTGCACCCTTTTATTAGTCGAATACTCTGACAAAGTCTGAGAACGCCAACTCTCTGTTGGCCAGCACTAGTCGACTATACCAAAGTATAAGTCGACTAGGCTAAATTATAAGTCGACTAATAAACTTATTAGTCGACTTATAACATGCACAAGTCATATACATGTCTGTGCTTGATCTCTGAAGCTTGTAACACCTCTACCTGAACCTGTATTTTTCTCCATTAAATATGAGACACTCAAAATACTAACAAGAAGCTCCCAATCTAGGACATCTTTGAAGCCATCATGGGTCAACTTTAGATGAAATGTCCGGAGACAAAAACATAAGACCCTGCTCATCCCGGAGTGAGAAACTACTGTTCCTTCCACAACAGCCGGGACACCAAACTTTTCAATGTCGGTCCCTCTGCAAGTATCTTGAAGATCTTATCTAGTAGGGCTATCTCTTAGAGTAAATTCTCGCACCTGCAGCCTCTTCAAGACAGAGAGGCAGTAGGAGATACCGTCTCTGAATTGTCTGCAACACATGATCACTTAATACAGGACAGTTGACTAACAATAACTTGAGAATAAGAGCAGGGAAGTTCCTTGAACAGATAAAAAAGCTCCCTATATTTCATTCACTTCTTATGATTTTATTAAAATTATTTAATAAAAATGCATTTTTAACGACTTCTCTATATCTTTCTAAGGACCCACGGAACCTGCGCATTGGCCCCAGCTCAGCCAACTTACAAGCTTTCGTCTCTGGAGTCATGATGAAACATCCGAGGAGGGACTCCCCTAGTTGAGTCCAACGAGTCCAACGTTTGGCTTCCAGCTCTCTATATCCTCTATATGACCTATGAATCCATCCAACAACCCCATGCATCCTATTCAAAAGCGTGCCTTTCTAGGAACTTCTATTTGTGAGCTCTGAGGGGGAAGCCCCCACTTGAGAATGATAATGCAGTTATTCATCTCCGAAATCACTCTGGCTATCTTTAATTAGGTTACCGCCAGTCTCGGCTCTGTGGATGAAGGCTCTCTTCACCCAGAGACTTTCGACTATGTGTGTTCTGAGGAGGAAAGCCCCACTCGAGAATGGTTACCCAAACATTCACCTCCGGGAGACTCATCAGGCTCATCCCTTCAGAAAGGCTCATCCCTAATCATGCAACTGTCATGGCTCATCTTCAATCGGTCGACTACTGTCTGGAAGGTTCATCCCTGATTGGGCTATTCTAATTTGTCTATTGTTTTTCATTAAAATTGATAGAGGAAAACTTACAAAAAGAATCGAGGAGCGACATTACAAGTAATTCTTTAAAGAAAGAAAAAGAAAATTATAAGTAGATCTCCTCTGAGATTTCTGAGAAAGTATACCGATGGGAATCTGATTAGTGCGCGATCACTTTATCCCGTTGACGATGCAATCGGTTTGTTGTTCAAGCCTTCTCAGGAAAATTTCCTTCTCGTTTGGTTCAAAAATCCTCTGAAGATGAAAAACTTTAAGTGTTGTAAGAGAGTTAAATCTCTAGAAATTTGGAAGCTTGAAAGCAAGATAATTTCATTTGCTAGAGGTCTCTTAGATCTCCAAAATTTTCAGCCCCTGCTTCATCTTGCAAGGGGTTATTTATATCCAAATAGGGGTGTAACCGCCCCTTGAATTCAGCAAGGCTGAATCATCCTGTTAGCTTCACGTTAGCCTTGATATAGCCTCGTAACGAAGCTAAAAGGGAGCCTCTAGCGAAGCTAGGGTGTTGGAACCCGCTTGAACGTCTCCATTTATTGTGAGACCAAGTGGACGGGTCTAACCACCCACTAAGGCAACTAACTTCACTATTGGAAGTGAAGTTACAACTGATAGTCCCCATATGGTGGATTTGAAAACGGTCAGATGACCTGTTAGAATTCGCAGTAGAACTCTATCGAAGCTTCACGCGAAGCTAGCCTCCTGTGCGGCAGTAGCTTCACACGAAGTTAATTTTGACAGCCCCGCATGGAGCTAACTCCTATGCGGAGTGAAAGTCGAATTTCGTGCGAAGTTAATTTATCCCAGATGGGGACTTTGATAATGACCTGAAAGAGCTCTAAGTAGAGCTACATGCAGCTTCGTGTGAAGCTAGTAAAGCTTACTTTGAGCAAGGATAAACCTAGCCCTCCTCAATTATTTTCTAAGCATCAACAAAACCCCCTTCAAAATTTTTGCGAATTTGTAATGGATTGGTATAGATTTTAAAATACTTTGAACCTGAAGCCTGATACCTAAATTGCTTAGGTCAGAAAAAATCACTGGGTATAACTTTACACTGAACTAAGTAATCAGAATAGTTTTAAGCTTGAAATTTCATGAGGAATGAGCTCTCGGCGAAGCTAAAATAAAGCTTCAAACAAAGCTAAAGATGTGCTCTCAGCGGAGCTGGAGTATAGCTTCAGGCAAAGCTAAAAATGAGCTTTCAGGGGAGCTAAGATAAAGGCTCTCAACGAAGCTAACAAAGCTCCCTACAAAGCTAAAGAAGGTGTCTAAGCGAAGTTAACTAATTTGCTGCCTTAGATTTTTTAATCGTCATTTCAAATTAATTTGAAACGATAGTTTGCGCTCCTTTTGAGGAGGCAAAGCTTGACATTGAGCGTCTATAAAAGCCCAAGGGCTGCATCAGAGAAGTCATCTTCTCTATTTAAACTTCGTGTTTCTCAGAGATGGCATTTGTTTTTCTTCTTCTTTCTTCACAAGTCTAAAAACTTTTTAGAGACTAAACCTCCTCTCTCAGATCAGTTTTGTGATCTTATCGCCCCCCAAGTAACGTCCAGGAAAAGAGATTGCCACCTCTGCAGTAGCGGTCGCCACTCCACCAGTCATCCAACGACCCATCGCTGGTGGGACTTTTATCCTTTTTCAGAGATTTTTTTCTTTTGAAAGCCGATTTTGGCTAAATCCCTCATGAGTTTGAAAAGATCCACCAAAATTGGTGATCTTCAGGGAGTATAACTCCCTTGATTTGCTTTCATCAGATTTTTAGGGAATTTATTTCCCATTAATTTCATTGATTAAAAATTAGAAACACATTGGTTTTTTTCTCTAGGCTTCCAGGCGAAGCTAGCACTTGGTGCCTTTCACATTCTGTGTCAGAGATGCGAAGCTAAGCTTTAGAGCGAAGCTAAATAAAGGGGTTTACCCCTTTGGAGTTCCTTAGGCACGATTGCCTCTTAAGCTTCCATGTAAAGCTAGTTCTTTGTGATTTTTTACACTCTGTCTTAGTGCAGAGTGCGAAGCTAAACTTCAGAACGAAGCTGATGCTGAGCTTGCTTCGCTTGAAAAGTGAAGCTATGCCTATCCTTTGTGAGTTTTTGCACTCTGCCTTTGTGCGGAGTGCGAAGCTAAACTTCGGAGTGAAACTGATGCTAAGCTAGCTTTGCTTGAAAAGCAAAGTTATGCCTTAGATTTTCATGCATTCTTTTTCCTTTTTGTCCATAGGCTAACATGTTTCCTTCTTTTTTATTTTTATAATGCATTATACTCCTAACCCATTGAACAGTATCTTCGGGTCAGCCAGGGGATTGGATGGGAACATCAGTCTACAGTTCCAGGGGCAGGCTTCCTTATTTAGTGAAAGTAGTACTCCTGATCGCGACGTCTTGATTCAAACTGGAGACCAGTGCACGATGAGAAATATATTGACAACTGCTCCTCTAGAAGACAGTGATCGAAAGATCTACCGGAAGCCCGACTTTATGTTCGGGGATGCAGCGCCTGACATGGATCAATAACTTCTAGCTGGGGATGGGTAGTGGATTTTCACTCTGAATGGAGAGAAGTATTACCTTCCGTCGAGCAAGCGTCACTTTCCACTATCTTTCTTCCAGTGCGTGACAAGGCCCAGGAAGATGAACTGGTAGGTGACCCGAACCACTGACTCAGTCCATGTGGGAGTTTTGACAGCTTCTTCCTACGGTTACACTAGGGTAGGTCCCCCTTGGTGTATACTAGGCCTGCACCCTGGGAACGTTCTACAAGACATCCCGGTGGGGGAGAACCCGGCCATGGCCCAGACTTTTGGCAACCAGTTCTTAAAGGTCTATGACAATTATCTTGCGACGGACTTTAGAGCCCCAGGTTGGATTCATCCTCCGAAGGCCTAGTGAAAGAACCTGACCATTTCATCCTAGCTTATTTTGGGGAGGACCTTGAAAGACTTAGACTTCGTGAAGCTATTAGGGCTACATGCTACAACATTCAGATGAGCGTTGCCAACTTCTACGCTATCCTCGAACTGTACTGACCAGCCATAGGGACTTTCTTCACTCCTGTGGGTGAATTGGTCATGGCTTTGCATGAGATTTGGGAGATCTCTGCCTTCCCAATGGGATCATTTCCTTACGAGGAGTATTTTTCCTGTGAAGCGGAGCTGGCCTTGCCAGAGAAATAGGAGTCCGGTTTGTTCGAGACTTACATAGAACTGACGTGCCACTTCTATATCTGCTTGGATGTACACGGCGGCTACAAGGAAAAAACGATCAGTCTAAAGAGTTGGGCAGATTACCTATTTTTCACTCTAGAGAAAACTCCCGAAGAAGCTCAATTCGGGGTGGTAGAGGAGGACATTCTTCAAATGATGAGAGAGCACGACCACAGAGACATCCTTCTGGAAGAAGACGATGATATTTATGGAAAGAGAGATACCTTTAAAAGTTTTTATCACCAAGATTGCCAACCGGTATTTCTGAAAGCGCCTCTGGCTTTCTATCGGTTCGGCTGAAGAGGTGTGTAGTGTCGTCTCCCCCCACGACATAATTCTCCTGATGGCACTGCTTCGGCCATTCGCTTGGTGTATAGTTGCTCTCTCGGGCTGCTTCCAGCTACGGTGTGCTGCATATACTGTAGTCTTCATGCGCTAACAGAGGTCTTCTATAGACCACCAGCAACGAAGAGGGGCAAAGGAACAGTTTTACCTAACGACGAGCCGAATCCTAGGGTTGAAATGCCATATACATACCTGATGGCATGGTTTGACCTGCACTGCCCATCGATCATCCAACCCAGGGAAGAACCTCCAGAGGATGCTCGGATCACGCATCTCTACTGGTTTGAAGGATCTTCGTGGGAGCGGATCTACATGGCTGGGATCCACAAACTGTTGTGCCGCCATGACGCGTACAACCTTTACCGATGCTTCCCCTACATCCGAGATGCTGGTTACAGTAAAGAGTTCAAGGATATTGGGGACGGTATGACATCACTGAGCTACGGAGTGTTCGAGTGGCTGGTGAGCATCAGGCCTTCCCACTTGGTGTATAGGAGTAGAGACATCTGCTACTTGGAACCATATGTTCCTAGCCGCTTTGCTCGCCAGTTTGGATATGACCAACTCTACATCAGTAATCCAAACACCAGCTTAGCTTTCATGGGAAGCTTGATTAACGGTGCTCAAGCTTGGCTCTTGGCAATATTTCATTACCGGTTGTACCGAGGCATGACTATGCATGCAATTAAGAACCCCAAACTTTCTGATGAACTTAGGGTTCTGCCAATGGTACAAATTCTCTAATTCCATGCCAACTGGGTTCAACATCAACTCCTCCAGTTTGAAGTGAATCTCTAAGCGAATGAAGCAAAAGGCAACTGAACAAGAGGAGCGTAAAAGAGTTCGAGTGCCGAACCTTCCTGAGTTCATTGCTGAAATTGACAGTGAAGCTTCTGATGCTGAAAACCCTCATTTCGAGGATGTTGATGGCACTAAAGTACCACAGGATACTCCCGGTGGGGTAGGCACGGCCCCTATGGAGAAAGTGGAGATGGAAGAAGAAGTAGAGGAAGAGTAAGAGAAGAGGAAGAGGAAAACCCGGACTTCCATTTCAAATGGAAGCGAAAGGGCAAACCTCTCAAGAAAAAAGTGATGAAGAAACCTCGCCACCACACTCCGGTCACTGCGGAGAGCGAATCAGTTGCAATTGTCCCTCCTCCTGCCATGCTAGTTATAAAACTATCGACATAGAAGAAAGCACCTGAAAAGTCCGCTCCAGCCTTAGGTTAGATTGGTTCCTGTATCCAAGATGTTTAATTGTTCTCTCTTCCCATACAATTGACTTGTTAATTTGGGATGCAGGAACCGAAGTCGCGGGAAAACAGGAAGATTACTATGATCCACTGTTCACTTACAGGGAGGGTGACAAAACCAGCTACTTCATCTCCGATGAACCCGAGGCTCGTGCCACTGGTGCTGGTCCCTCCGGTGCTGGCGAGGCAGAGAAAGCCTAATGGCTTCGAGTTCAAGAGGATTGATTACAGAACATGTGGCAAGCGCGAGGTTGAAGGAGAACCGGGTGTTGCCATAATTACTGAGACTCTTAGGACTGATGAATGTCTTCCTGAGCCAGCCTCTAGTGATTTGGCGAGAAGAGGTGCTTCTCTAGTCACTGCTGGGGTCTCTGTTACCGAGCCAATCACAATAAGCACCGGCGTCGAGGGAGCCCCCAAGGACATTGCTGACGAGACGATCAAGTCTGGGGCCATGACTACTGTGGCTCCAACTCCTTTCGATAACATTATAGTAGCCTATAAACGACCATCACTTTTTGCTTACCTTTGACTTAACAAAATATTCTCGCATGTATTCCGTCTTTGGCCACATCAACCCAAAGGAGCCAGCCGGTCTTTTAGAAGAGGTTAGGGGGGAGACATGTACCTCAGCTACGCTAGATGCCATGGAGTTGGATACTCTGTATCGCGACCTGCCTTCTTACCAGCCAGAGTCTGTTGGCGACCTCGAAACGACTGAGGAGACGAGGGATGTTCTTCCTCCCACGTTATCAATGGAACAAATTGCATCTCGACTTGAATTAGCCAGCAAGATGACAGTGACTTCCACGATGCCGCCAATTTTGGAAACAACCAGTCTCAGGGTGATCACAAGCCTGGTATCTCCGATGTTGATTGTCGAGCTGGCTCTTTCTGGGGTAGTCACCGGCCCTACTTCTCTCGTGGCCGATGTACTAGTGTCGATGAAGACCCCCTTGGTTGCCAGCGATTCCCGTTCATCTCAGGCAATTGCTTCTACCACTTCCTCTACTGTTGTGACAGTGAAGCCGGTGGAGGGTTTGTCTTTGGGGATTACTCACGCGCCAGGAGTAATCGAAGCTGAGAAGGAATTTGTGGTGGAAATAGTTGACAGCTTTTATAAGAGCTTGAAGAGATCCATTGCCATGATTTTAAAGGACTCAACCACTTCATTTGCAGCTCTGAAGGTGGTCTTCTCTCATAATATTGAGAGTATACGAGATTTCAGAGGAGATGACCAAGCTGCTTCCTTGGAGCTGTTGGTGGAGAACTTCGAAAGGGACGTGGGTGATTGGCGTCACCTTAGCAGCTCAGACTTGACTCAATTAGTAGACGAAGAGCTTAAATGTCTCACGGCTCAGATGCAAAAAGCTCACCTAGAGACACAAGAAGTAGCTGATGCAATATCTTTGGACTTGAAGTCCTTGGAGGTAAGAAATGTAGAGATTGGTGACGCTATCGATGCCTCCAACAACGCTCTTCTCGATGCCGAGGATAAGATTGAAAAGGCCAAAGAGATGATCAAAAGGGTTAATCTTCTCGTGTGTCTTGAGAAGATCACACGGTTGGAGCAGCTCAACACCCACAACGATGAAGTCCTACAATAGGAGATGGCAAAGAGGGCAACTCTGGCAGAGATCGAGGCTCGCTTGTCCTAAACGGTGAACTTAAACGAAGCTGAGCTGAGTTTACAAGCTTTTATCAGAGCTGTTGAAGAAAGAAAGAGCAGGCTGGCCATACTTAAAGAACATATCAAGTCCTACGAAACACAATCGTTACTTGTAATCCATGTATCTTTTTTCTTTGAATCAATGAAAAAGAATAATTTTATTTGACTCTTCTGTCGTTCCTCTGCTTTCTTTATCTTCTGAGTTTGCAGTAGTTTTAGGTTTAAATTTAGCTCTCAAAAGAATCAAGATAATGGTACAATCTTCCTACTTATACCATAAAAGTATTAACTAATCTATCTTGAGGTTGAAAACGTGATAAAATTAGTTATTTGATAAATTACCACAAAAAAGTTTGAGTAACAAATCGAGTCAAATCGTCTTGGGGATGAAAAAGAAAATGAAGCGAACTTGACAATCTTTTTGTTCAGAGGTAAATATTAACGTTACAGATCAAAGACTATTCGGACATGAACTTGTTGTGACAAATTGGACACCACAATAACATGATAGTTCCTACTGAACTGGAGAGTGAAGTCTGGAATTTGTCAGTTTAGAAGTGACAAACTGGTCATGAGTGGTTGAAGATTACCAGACTAGGATTTTTGTCGTTCAGAGATGACGAACTGGATATGACGACAATACAATAGTCCATACTGGACTAGGGAGGATGAGACTTAGCTATCTATCGATTCAGAGGCGATAAATTGAACATGATCTATTGAGAAATCACTAATCTCAAAGCGTTAGCTGTTCAGAGGTGACGAACTGGACATGACAGCAAAAAAAGGTGAACCGATTTTAGAGACTCGTCTATTCAGAGGTTATTGACTAGACACGATAGACTAAGACACGCTAAATTCTGAATCCGCTGCCAGAGGTAGTCGTATTAAGTTGGCAGGTTATCCACAAGAGACTGTAAGGGTGAATTGGATTTGGGTACCCGTTGGTTCAGAGGTGATTGACTAAACATGAACAACTAAGAGACACCAGGCTCGCAATTCGCTGTTCAGAGGTTTAATAGTAATATGACAGCAGAAGGGAAGTTCACAAAGGACTAAAGGATGAAGTTCGAGATCTGATTGGTTCAAAGGTGGTGAACTGGACATGACCGTTTGGAGGCTACCGATTTTAGAGCTCTACCATTCAGAGGTGATAAACTGAACATAATGGTACAAAGAGAGTACCTGATTGTCTTTCAGTTTAGAGGTGATGAACTGAACATGATCGATTGAGACGCCGCCAAGTTTAGAATTCTGTCGTTCAGAAGTGACGAACTAGACATAACGGCAAAAATGAAAAGTCCCTACTGGACTGAAGATCAAGACTTATCGGTTCAGAGGTGATTAACTAGACATGACTGACTTAGAGACCGAATAAAATAGCAAGAATTCTTTATCCTGAGGTAGAATAAAGAATTAGGTTGTAGACTTGACTGTTCAGGGATCTCTTATAGATATAATAGCTTGAGTCTGAGTCTGCTGTTTAGAGGTTTACTGTTAACATGACATGGGGATTGCCTTGTGATTTACGTGATTTTAAGCGGTCCTGTCATTCTATGGAAGAGAATGACAAGTGAAGTTTTTATCTGCCAGGGAAATATTAGAATTTTCCGCTAGGGATGTTAATTTTATCCACTGAAAAATATGTCAGAGTCTCACTATCATAGGTTTAATATTAACGTGATAGGTTTGACTTGTGATTCACTTCGTTGGGAAACGAATATGTTTTGTGTGGTCCTACCATCCCATGGACAGGAATTGGTAAGCGATTTTGGGGGGAATCAAATGAGATCAGGTCCCTTAAGATTTTTAGTAAATCCTCAGCTATCAACATATTTGGTATGCCTTTACCAACCACCGTTTAAGTTGGGCTAGCCATGCTATTCCCCTCTGTAACCCCCTGATTCTTGATGTACGTATCACCGTATCAGTACTCGATACGACGCACAAAGTTGATTTGACCTTTTTGTTAGTCAAATTGAGCCAGATATCATTTTCTAATATGTTAGATTTTTCAGAATTTTATGAAATTTTTTTCTGGATTATTTTGAAAAATCTCTAAAATCGGTGTCGACCGATATCAGTAATCGGCTCTACTATTTTTAATTCACAAATGGAGTTGAGTTTCTATAATATGCTTTCACATTTTGTCTTAAAATCATATTTTCTACGTTATGGTACTTTTTAGGAATTTTTCTGAATTATTCCAAAAATCGGGCCAAACCGGTGTCAGTCGATGTCGGCGAAATGTTCTAGGATTTTTAACTTGCAAACCATACAAGATTTGTAGCATCGGGTTTCACATTCTTCCTTCCCATAATATTTGCTATTTTACAGAATCTTTGAAAGCTATTCGAAACTAGTCAAATTTTAACTCATTAAAATAATATTAATTAATTAATCTTTAATTTATTTCTTTCTCTCTTCGCTCTCTTTCTACAGACTTCCTCCTCCACCGACTTACCCATCGCCTTCCACCGCCTTCTCTCTCTTTCCTCCCATAAAATCTCTACCTTTCACTCTCAAATTCTCATTCTCCCTTCCCTCTCAATCTCTCTCTTTTTCTTCGTAGTCTCCTCTCTCTTCTCCCCCCTCTCTCTGCTCACGAGGCCAACAGGGCCATGCCCAGTCGCCGGGCATCGCCCTGCCGTGCCACCACGCACCACCGCGCCCCCTAACCGGGCGCCGCCCCTTTCTTCTCCTCTTTTCCTCTCCTCCTTCTTCTTCTTCTCCTCCTTCTTCCTGTTTTTCTTCTCTTTCTCTCCCCTCTCTTTCTCTTTCTCTCCCCCCTCTCTTTCTCACCGACTGTCGCCGGCGGCTAGACCCACCGCCGGTGGGTCTCCCTTGCCACCGGCCAGCTTCGCTGGCCTGCCATAGCGCACGCAGTAGCAAGCGCTGCTGCTGCTGTGTGGTTATATTGGGTTCGAGTGTAAACCCGAACCCAATAACCTTATTGTGTTGGGTTTTGGATATAAAACCCAACTCTATAACAACCCAATACCCATCATATATTAATGGGTCTAGGTTGTGGATCTAAATTCAACCAAATAAGCCACCCAACCCGCATCTAAAACCATATAAGGTAAAAGTTCATAAAAACCCCTGATACTTTATAATATTGCATTTTGACCTATTTATTACACATTTAACCTATTTTTATTATTTTTAGTGTTCGGGTGATAACTGGAGACTCCAGAGTCCGATTTAGATGTTCCTGGAACCATTGCAATCGTAGAAAAGAGAGCTACCTTCTCATGGCTAGTTTGTGAGTGATTTTCTTTTGTAAATTATATTTTATACTATTTATTGAAATTGATAGCTTGCCTTATTTAATAAATCGTGATTATCGGTAAATCATTATGAATATTATTTAATACATACAATAATTGATAAGTCACTGTAAATAGAATATGCATGATAGCTATTTGAAGATAATTGTTAAATAATAATACTTTTATTTTGTTTCTTGATTTAAAATAACGTACAAATGGATTTCTATATATTGGTAATACGTGATTATTGGATTAATGATAAATATATTATATAATGCGAAACAAATAAATATTAAAATAGTTGTGAAGAGTTTGAAAATAGAAACTTATATAAACTTCATTTATGATATCCAACTGAACCATAATAATGTAACAAATACTGATATAAGCTGATGTACTACACCCTAATACCGTCATCGTTACCGCATCACCGATACACCAGACACAATTATTTCATGTTCATCTATCACAATTCACAGATATTGTTACATGCCCACTGACACACATATACATTAACACAATATACACTATCACTGTAACATGGATACGCGATACCTTATTTCATGTTGCTCCATGTACATATCTCACTATTACATAGATACTGAGATTCACGACACTATTACTGTATATTCGTAAACCACTGATACACTGATAGCCTCACTGGGCTACATGCATTGATTGTCTATGTATTCATGTTGCATGGATTATGGTTTATATTATTGCTACATGGATATTCTTGTATTCCCGTTATATTGAACACTGTTCATGTCACATGGATTACTGTTACATGAGTAGTCCGTCTTGTATTCCCGTTACATGATTATTTCCCGTACTGATATTAATATTCCCGTTACTGGACATGTGAGCTGTTGATATGCGATGTGTGGAACTAAGTGCCACGTGGATCCAAGCCATAGGGGCCACCTCTAGAATCCCACATTTCTTATTTCCCATTTTCCGTTATCTTATTTTATACTATCAACAGAGCTCATGTCCTGTTATCATGCTACATGTACCATGTACTATACTTGTTCTTGCTACGCTGTGTACTTGAAATATAATAAAGATAACTTGAGGATGGGGAGACTTGATGGTTAATTAGATCTTATTGGGTGGGTGTACTGGATCTATATTTATCCCACTGTAGGGGATGGTAGTGCTGGATACCGATTGTATATAGCTCTATGAGCTCCCGTTTCCTGTTTCCTACTCCCCTCTTCACGGAGGGCCCTGGTCTCAGTAGCCAGGGGTCCGTTTAAGGCCATGATCCCGGGTATGCACGGGATACACCTACCTGATAAGAGCTCCTTGACCATTGGGTTTCTAAGTAACTTAATAAACTGGTATAAACAATAGTGACATCAGGAACGCTTGTTATTTGGTCACTCTCTCGTTTGGATCATGGTACCCGTATGCCATGTTCGGATGGGTTCGTCCGGGGTGCGGGCTCCGGTATGAACTGCCATGGTATGGGACACTGGAGGAGATTGATTAAAATACCAGGTGGTACTGATTGTTATTATTGTATAAATCACATGACATGCTCGACACATGTATATTCTTGTCCCTTTATATTTGTTATTATTTCTGATATTTTATCCACTATCATTTCACCTGTATATCATGTTACACTTCCTGATATTTGTAACACTCCATATGGTAACACACTATTCATGTACATATATACTCTGCATTGCATATATTCTGCTTTATGTACACCTTGCAGACATCATTACTGTATATTCACAACACAGGAATATGGTTGTGTTGCATACTTAAATGGTGTAACTCTATTGACTGTAGTAGAATAAGTCCCCACAGTGATTTATCTATTATTGGTGGCAGCATAGTCCGAACATATAAGCTGATATATTACCATAGAAATGACCCGATTAGAACATACTAGGTATTGATGGTATTAAAATATGATATTGTTATATTTCTACTGATTATACATATTACTATCATAAAGTATCCACATGTGTTATATAATATTATCGTGACTGTATTATTATAGTATATATTATTGCCTCTTCATTTTACCACTCACTAGGTCGCTTTCTGACGACCCTGGGTTTGCGTGCCCGGGTTGGAGATCCGAGATATCGCTGTACGAGATATTTTCGGAGATTATTTTGAGACCGTCACCCTTCTCCATTCATAGGTATATTTGTGATTTAATTTTGTCATCTTATTTATCCCTATTTTTATATCCCTCATGATCACTGACCCTTTTTGCAGGTATTCTTATACTTATTTGTAACACCCCGTCCTCAGAATACGTACTCAGATGCGTATCCTGATTTTTCTACACAGTGTTATGTTTATTTATTATTTTCTCTTATTTTGGAAGTACTACATGATTTCATCTCTCTGGTAATCAGATTGGGTCAAATTTAGTTTTAAACACCCTAAAAATCAGGATTAATCAGCACCGCTGGTTATTCCTGGATTTTTAATTTGCAACTGAGGTCAAATTTTACGAAACCGCTTTTCCATATTTGCTTCGAATAATATTTACTATCTTAATTCATTTTTGAGAATTTTCAAAATTTATTAGATTTCTGTCAAAACTGGCGTCCACCGACATTGACGGCCGATTCCAAGATTTTTAATTTCAAAATGATAAATAATTTCTTAAAACGAATTTCACCATGAGTCTTCAAATAATATTCTTGATTTTTGAGAATTTTTGCGGGTCGTTCCGAGATACTTGATTTCGGGACGATTTCGGTATTTTTCCGAAAGTTTTCCGCATCCGCGACTCAATCCCGGGAATCCGCCTTTTTCAGCATTTTCACTCTTTAGTCCAAGAAAATATCTTTCCTTTTTATTTTCTTTTCCTTTTTTCCTTTTTCTTTCTTTCCTTTTCCTTCCACCACAAGCTACAAAATTCTCCAACCTTCCACTTTCTTCCACCACAAATATCTCTTCAAAATATCCAACCTCTCCAAAATATCCAATCTCTCTCCCATCCCCATGGCCGGCCAAGAGTGGCCAAGAGAAACACCTCACCTCCCCATTTTACAAAAACCCCCTCTCTTTTACATTTTTGGCATCTCCTTCACAAATCCAAATCCTATATAAACTCTTCCTTCTCCTTTCTCCTTCATTTTTACTTCACTTCACCAAAGCCTTAACCTCCACCAATTCCTCCTTCATCTCCACCACAACCACAACCACTATAACTTCCTATCTTCATCTCCTTCCTCCTTCAACTCCATTAAACCAACCACAAACTCCAAAACACCACCAAAGCCTTCACCTTCTCCAAACTACCACCACCACACCATCATCTTCTTGAGGCCGGCCACCTTTGGATTGGGGGCCGTGCTCTCCTTCATCATCGGCAAGACTCTAGGGACGGTACCCTCCTTTTGGATTGGGGCCGAGCTCTTCTTCGCCGGCAATATCACCATAGATTATTCCGGTAATCGTTCGCGATTATTCCGGTGATCGTTTTGGTGATACTTGACGACAACGATTATTCCGGACGCATAAAGCTTCAAAGTAACATTTTTAGGCGAGTAACTTTACTCGCCAAGACATGGACTTGTAAACTCATTTTTATGATTGTATTTAATGTCGTGCGATGTGGTTGTACTAAACCTAACACGGCCTCTCCTTAACACGGCGTTAGACGCAGAGTTACCTCCTACGTCTAGGCATTTCCTTAACGCGGCCTTCGCGTTATTGTATTGGGGCGACGCAAAGCTAAGCTCGCGTCTGTGTTCTATTTATATTATATTGTTGTGACGCGGAGTAATACTCACGTCCGCGTTCTCCTCATGCCCTGATTTAAACGCAGGTCACGAGCCTCGCGTTTTGACACCTTCGTGACGCGATCCCCGCGTCTGTGAGCCCCGCGTCTGCTACTTTCGCGCCTGCTATGCCCATGTCGGTGTTCCTCTTGCGTTAACGCGACGCAGAACCCATGTCCGCGTCCGCGTTCTCCTCGCGTCTGTGGCACCTTTGCGACGCGAATCCCGCGTCTGCTATTTTCGCGTCTGCTATTCCCGGACGAATATCACCTCTTGTCATGCTATCTCTTGACACCAGGCATGATACACCTGACTCTTATAATTATCACGATAATGGGAATGATAACCGGACATCATGTTTTACAAACTTGATTTACGTGATAGTACAAATTGTACTCCTGATACTCCTATCTTCATAATATTTCTGACTTGCTCCTGCTCATTCCCGAAATCTGATAATTATCTAAAGAATTCATAAAATGAGACAACTTGCATCGGGTCGGGGGAAACATGCGGCTATCAATATATGTTCGTGCTTACAGTGGTATTAGGTATGTTGTGCAACTAAAACTTCCGGTCTGACCTGTGGGCCTCCAAGCGACCGAGGGGAGTGCTGGCTCCCTCCTCCTGATATCATCATGATAAAGGGCATACATAAGTCCCTCCTGATAGCCTAGCGGCAGGTTCCGTTACCAAGCAGCGGAACATCCTGGGCCGTGGTCCCGGGTATGCACGGGACCCACTGTAAACATTGTTCGTTGATACCCCCGCTAGTTTCCAATAACAACCTTGCTTACTCGGATGTGGATCTATGTGTGCTGGGACGCTAGTCCACATAGCTAGACATCAAAGTAAGACAAGTAATAATAATAAAAGACACCAACTGTGGATCCGTTGTATACGCTTGGATTACGGTGACATGAGATAAAGGTATATAGATGAGGGTTTCCTTGTTTGGATTATTCCTTCGAGGTACTAGTCTCATGAGGCCGTAACCTAAGCTAGTACAATGTCTTTCCAACTTTAACTCGTTATGCTTCCTTTACTTGCTGGCTGTCTATTCATAATACTGTACCAACTCTCATACTCATATCTCTTATGCCTCTCGGTTGTAACCTGATCCTTTGTTTGGGAGGTCCTGACTCCCTTGAATTTGTATGTTCAGGTTCCGGAGCTTGGATTGAAGTGGAGCCTTCCACAGAAGATCAAGCTTTCTTTTCAGAACCGGCTGACTAGTCTCGGTTTCTGTTGTACCAGACTTTTCCTTCTAGCTCGCGGGATCTTCCTCCAGGTCGTGAGCATCTTGTGTTCATATTGTAAATTGTACTTTTGTACTTGGTTGTGATATAAGATATATGTATTATGTAATAGTATATCACACTCTGTGATAACTTTGTAACTTGTACTTCTCATGTTGGCATATGAATGAATACTATGTTTTGTCGTACTCTGATTCTTTCTTGTACTGATGCTTAGTGTATATACGTGAGGGTATTTCTGACCTGCGTATATGTGTCGCAGTGACGTCCCCGTACCCGTGGGATCGGGGCGTTACAGGTTGGTATCAGAGCCTAGGTTCTCATACCTGCAGTACAGTCAAGCAGCAAATTAATGGAATTTGCAATTGCCAACTACAATGTACAAAGTTATCTAGTCCTTCTTGATTCCTTCCCTTATGTCCTAAAATTCTTCCATCTTTCCAGTTTCCAGTCATCTGTTTACCAACATAAGTATGGATAGAAGGACGAGTCATAATAACTCCGGACAAGTATCAAATGGACCCACGGGAGAGAATGCTGATATTCTGAGGGTTATCCAGACTATGATGAAGAATCAGCAACAACAGACAGAACTCCTTCGGCAAGAGTTAGCAACTCCTAAGGAACAAAGGCCGGGGAACATATCAGACTTTAGGCGGTTGCAACCAGCGATATTCACGGGGGGAGAGAAACCACTAGATGCTGAACAATGGCTGATCGACACCACAGATCTGTTGAACGCAGCCCGGGTCCCAAAAGAAAATCAAGTAGAGGTCGCCAAGATTCAACTAAAAGATGTAGCCAGGACCTGGTGGCTAGCTGAAGAAGCAAGACTGGAGAAACCTGTCACTTGGGACCAGTTTTCTCAAAGCTTCTATAATAGATTCTTCCCTGCCACAGCTCAGAAAGAAATGGAAGAACAGTTCATCCGACTTCAGTAATGGAACCGGTCTGTGGATGAGTATGCCGCTGAGTTCTTGAGACTTAGCCGCTTTGCTCCATATATGGTGACTGATGAAGAGAAGCGGGCAAGTAGATTCCAACAGGGCTTACAAATGGACATTCAAGTCTTCTTAATGCCCCAACAGCTGAAAACATATTCCCAAGTCCTCACCATAGCTCGGGAGGTGGAGCGAGGACTGGAGAAGAAGAAATTTAACATGATAAGGAACCAGGCCATGAAGAGGCCCTTTCCACAAACGGGGAGAGGAGGTCCATTCAGAGCAGCAAAAGTTCCGACAATGAGACGACCATTTCGACCAGCCCCCTTCCAGACAACCCAATCATTTCCCATTTGTAACTATTGCCAGAAACCAGGTCACTCTCAACAAAATTGCCGTAGGGCAAATGGGTTATGCGTGGTATGTGGTTCCCGTGACCATACAATGAAGTCTGTCCCCACAAAAGAATGGAAATAGTCAACCAAGCCTTGCCAGCACTTCCAGGACCAACTGGACAGAGGAACCAGGGACCAATGGTTAGGAGGGCCCTTCCCCCTCCCCCACAGCAAGTTATCCGTCCAGTCCAGAGGGGAGTTAGGACCGCAGCAGGTCGTGGGAAGGGACAAGCTTACAACTTGACAGAGGAAGAGGCTGAGGCTTCTGAAGAGGTGGTAACAGGTAAGATCAGGGTACACTCAAAACCTGTTCTAGCCCTCTTTGATTCAGGTGCTTCTCATTGTTACATCTCAGATCATTTCGTTGCCTTGCATTTTATACCTGTTAAATCTTTAGACCACCAATGGGAGATTAGTACAGGGAACGGAGTAGTCATATCTACTAAAGTTTGTACTGATTGCCCTGTAGAACTCTGTAACAGGACATTGGCCATAGATATGCTCGTACTAGATACCAAAGGGTACGACGTAATCTTAGGCATGACCTGGCTCAGTAAATACTATGCAGTTATTGACTGTCGGGAGAAGAAAATTAAGTTCAGAATTCCACGTCAGCCGGAATTTCAATTTGACGGGGAACCTAAGGCTGTCAAGAGAAACACTCGGATGACTACTGCAGAGATTCAGAAGAAGGGAGTATCAGTTTGGGATGAATTCCCAGAAGTGTTTGCTGAAATCTCAGGACTCTCGCCTGACAGGATGATTGAGTTCTCCATTGATACCATTCCAGGCACAGTTCCAATATCCAAAGCTCCATACAGAATGGCACCCACTGAGTTAGAGATTCTAAAGAAACAGCTGCAAGAATACTCAGATAAGGGGTTAATTAGGCCAAGTACTTCACCATGGGGAGCTCCAGTGCTCTTGGCAAACAAAAAGGATGGTGGTAAACGGTTATGTATAGACTATAGAGAATTGAACAAAGTTACCATCAAGAATAAGTACCCCTTACCAAGAATTGATGATCTGTTTGATCAGCTTCATGGAGCTCGAGTATTTTCTAAATTAGATTTACAATCGGGTTATCATCAGCTAAAAGTAAAGAAAGAAGATATTCCAAAGACAGCATTCAGGACTCGTTATGGCCATTTTGAGTTTCTAGTTATGCCCTTCGGAGTCACCAATGCCCCTGCAGTTTTCATGGATTTGATGAACAGAGTGTTCTCATCATATTTGGATCAGTTTGTAGTTGTTTTTATAGATGACATCTTGATCTATTCGAAGAATGACAGAGAGCATGCAGAACACTTGAGAATAGTGTTACAGACTCTCCAGCAGGAACAACTTCATGCTAAGCGGAGCAAGTGTGACTTCTGGTTAAATTGTATAGCCTTCCTTGGACACATGATTTCAAAAGAAGGAATTTCAGTAGACCCCAGTAAAATCCAGGCAGTAAAGGACTGGCCAATTCCAAAGACAGTAACAGAAATTAAGAGTTTTATTGGATTAGCCGGATATTACAGGCGCTTTGTCCAAGATTTCTCTAAGATTGCAGCCCCGTTAACAAAGCTCACCCGAAAAGGAGAAAAGTATATATGGACAGAGGAATGTACTGCAGCATTTGAGCAATTAAAGAAAAGACTCATTACAGCTCCAGTCTTGAGAACTCCCTCAGGAAGAGGAGGGATGGTTATATACAGTGATGCATCTGGAAAAGGCCTAGGGTGTGTATTAATGCAGCATGATCATGTCATAGCTTATGCATCCAGGCAACTGAAACCACATGAGTGAAGTTACCCAACTCATGACTTAGAGCTGGCTGCAGTAATATTCGCATTGAAGATCTGGAGACATTATCTTCTGGGAGACAAGGTGTTAATCTACACTGATCACAAGAGTCTTAAGTATATTTTCACGCAGAAAGAATTAAACATGAGACAGAGACGGTGGCTTGAATTAATGGCAGACTATGATATAGACTTACAATATCATCCGGGCAAAGTCAATACAGTACCAGATGCATTGAGTAGGAAGCCAGAAAATAAAATGCTAGTACAACTCACTCAACAGAAGGAGTTAATGCAGGACATCATAAAATTGGACTTAATGTTAGTACAAGGAATTGATAAGACAGGACAGTTAATGACCTTTCAGATTCAATCAACCCTGATGAATGAGATTAAAGAAGCTCAAAAGAAGACCCCAGATTACAGAAATTCAGAGCTCAAGTAGAGGCTGGATTGAGAACTGATATCCGTATTCATTCGGATGATGCACTATATTTTGGTAACAGAATTTGTGTTCCCCAAGGAGAAGTGCGACAGAAGATTTTGGCAGAAGCACATAGTTCGGCTTATTCCATACACCCAGGGGGAAATAAAATGTATCAAGATATAAAGCAACAGTTTTGGTGGAATGCTATGAAGAGGGAAATAGCCCAGTATGTAGCCAAGTGCTTAGTTTGTCAGCAGATAAAGATAGAACATCAAAGAATAGCAGGACTTCTACAACCCTTACCGATACCTGAATGGAAGTGGGAACACATCACCATGGATTTTGTCACGGCACTACCTCGCAGTCCTAAGGGTAATAATGCAGTATGGGTAATCATTGATCGCCTCACAAAATCAGCTCACTTCATACCATTCAGGGTAGGTCAAACAACAGAAGTTCTGGCAGACAAATATATGAAGGAAATAGTTCGTCTGCATGGAGTTCCGGTTAGTATTGTATCGGATAGAGACACAAGATTCCGATCGCATTTCTGGAAAGTCTCCAAGAAAGCCTAGGAACTCGTCTGAAATTTAGTACTTCATATCACCCTCAGACAGACGGACAATCTGAACGAACTATCCAAATTCTTGAAGACATGCTGCGAGCCTGCATGATTGAATTCAAAGGGTCATGGGAAGACTATCTTCATCTGGCTGAATTTTCTTATAATAACAGCTATCAGGCCAGTATCAAGATGGCTCCGTATGAAGCCTTGTATGGAAGAAAATGTAGATCGCCGTTATGTTGGGACGAAGTCGGTGAAAGAAGACTCTTGGGGCCAGATATACTAATTCAGACAACAGACAAGGTCCGAATCATTAGAGATCACCTCCGGGCAGTACAGAGCCGACAGAAAAGCTGGGCTGACACAAACAGAAGACCATTGGAATTCAGAGCAGGTGACCATGTATTTTTAAGGATATCACCAACAAAAGGGGTAATCCGATTCGGTACTCGCGGGAAACTTAGTCCAAGATACATCGGCCCATTCGAATTTTGGATCGCGTGGGAGATGTAGCTTACCGATTGGCATTGCCGCCGTCATTAGAAGGAATTCATAATGTCTTTCACATATCACAGTTACGGAAGTATGTCAAGGATGAGAGTCATATTCTAAATCACTCCGAACTGGGACTACAACCAGATCTGTCTTATAAAGAGCAACCGATGGCCATTCTGGATAAAAGTATCAAGACTCTGAAGAATAAGGCAATACCATTAGTATTGGTTTCTTGGAATAGGCATGTGCCAAGAGAGGCCACGTGGGAACGAGAGGATGTTATCCGTGAGCGTTACCCTCAACTATTTACAACTTAGTTGGTAAAACTCTTTCTTCCTATTCTTCTCTACCGTCATCTTCCCCTTCCTGAAATTTCAAGGACGAAATTTTTTGCAAGGTGGATGGATTGTAACACCCCGTCCTCATAATACGTACTCAGATGCGTATCCTGATTTTTCTACACAGTGTTATGTTTATTTATTATTTTCTCTTATTTTGGAAGTACTACATGATTTCATCTCTCTGGTAATCAGATTGGGTCAAATTTAGTTTTAAACACCCTAAAAATCAGGATTAATCAGCACCGCTGGTTATTCCTGGATTTTTAATTTGCAACTGAGGTCAAATTTTACGAAACCGCTTTTCCATATTTGCTTCGAATAATATTTACTATCTTAATTCATTTTTTGAGAATTTTCAAAATTTATTAGATTTCTGTCAAAACTGGCGTCGACCGACATTGACGGCCGATTCCAAGATTTTTAATTTCAAAATGATATATAATTTCTTAAAACGAATTTCACCATGAGTCATCAAATAATATTCTTGATTTTTGAGAATTTTTGCGGGTCGTTTCGAGATACTTGATTTCGGGACGATTTCGGTATTTTTCCGAAAGTTTTCCGCATCCGCGACTCAATCCCGGGAATCCGCCTTTTTCAGCATTTTCACTCTTTAGTCCAAGAAAAATATCTTCCCTTTTATTTTCTTTTCCTTTTTTCCTTTTTCTTTCTTTCCTTTTCCTTCCACCACAAGCTACAAAATTCTCCAACCTTCCACTTTCTTCCACCACAAATATCTCTTCAAAATATCCAACCTCCAAAATATCCAATCTCTCTCCCATCCCCATGGCCGGCCAAGAGTGGCCAAGAGAAACACCTCACCTCCCCATTTTACAAAAACCCCCTCTCTTTTACATTTTTGGCATCTTCTTCACAAATCCAAATCCTATATAAACTCTTCCTTCTCCTTTCTCCTTCATTTTTACTTCACTTCACCAAAGCCTTAACCTCCACCAATTCCTCCTTCATCTCCACCACAACCACAACCACTATAACTTCCTATCTTCATCTCCTTCCTCCTTCAACTCCATTAAACCAACCACAAACTCCAAAACACCACCAAAGCCTTCACCTTCTCCAAACTACCCCCACCACACCATCATCTTCTTGAGGCCGGCCACCTCCTTTGGATTGGGGGCCGTGCTCTCCTTCATCATCGGCAAGACTCTAGGGCCGGTACCCTCCTTTTGGATTGGGGCCGAGCTCTTCTTCGTCGGCAATATCACCATAGATTATTCCGATAATCGTTCGCGATTATTCCGGTGATCGTTTTGGTGATACTTGACGACAACGATTATTCCGGACGCATAAAGCTTCAAAGTAACATTTTTAGGCGAGTAACTTTACTCGCCAAGACATGGACTTGTAAACTCATTTTTATGATTGTATTTAATGTCGTGCGATGTGGTTGTACTAAACCTAACACGGCCTCTCCTTAACACGGCGTTAGACGCGGAGTTACCTCCTGCGTCTAGGCATTTCCTTAACGCGGCCTTCGCGTTATTGTATTGGGGCGACGCAAAGCTAAGCTTGCGTCTGTGTTCTATTTATATTATATTGTCGTGACACGGAGTTATACTTACGTCCGCGTTCTCCTCATGCCCTGATTTAAACGCAGGTCACGAGCCTCGCGTTTTGACACCTTCGTGACGCGATCCCCGCGTCTGTGAGCCCCGCGTCTGCTACTTTCGCGCCTGCTATGCCCATGTCGGTGTTCCTCTTGCGTTAACGCGACGCAGAACCCATGTCCGCGTCCGCGTTCTCCTCGTGTCCTGACTTGAACGCAGACCTCGCGTCTGTGGCACCTTTGCGACGCGAATCCCGCGTCTGCTATTTTCGCGTCTGCTATTCCCGGACGAATATCACCTCTTGTCATGCTATCTCTTGACACCAGGCATGATACACCTGACTCTTATAATTATCACGATAATGGGAATGATAACCGGACATCATGTTTTACAAACTTGATTTACGTGATAGTACAAATTGTACTCCTGATACTCCTATCTTCATAATATTTCTGACTTGCTCCTGCTCATTCCCGAAATCTGATAATTATCTAAAGAATTCATAAAATGAGACAACTTGCATCGGGTCGGGGGAAACATGCGGCTATCAATATATGTTCGTGCTTACAGTGGTATTAGGTATGTTGTGCAACTAAAACTTCCGGTCTGACCTGTGGGCCTCCAGGCGACCGAGGGGAGTGCTGGCTCCCTCCTCCTGATATCATCATGATAAAGGGCATACATAAGTCCCTCCTGATAGCCTAGCGGCAGGTTCCGTTACCAAGCAGCGGAACATCCTGGGCCGTGGTCCCGGGTATGCACGGGACCCACTGTAAACATTGTTCGTTGATACCCCCGCTAGTTTCCAATAACAACCTTGCTTACTCGGATGTGGATCTATGTGTGCTGGGACGCTAGTCCACATAGCTAGACATCAAAGTAAGACAAGTAATAATAATAAAAGACGCCAACTGTGGATCCGTTGTATACGCTTGGATTACGGTGACATGAGATAAAGGTATATAGATGAGGGTTTCCTTGTTTGGATTATTCCTTCGAGGTACTAGTCTCATGAGGCCGTAACCTAAGCTAGTACAATGTCTTTCCAACTTTAACTCGTTATGCTTCCTTTACTTGCTGGCTGTCTATTCATAATACTGTACCAACTCTCATACTCATATCTCTTATGCCTCTCGGCTGTAACCTGATCCTTTGTTTGGGAGGTCCTGACTCCCTTGAATTTGTATGTTCAGGTTCCGGAGCTTGGATTGAAGTGGAGCCTTCCACAGAAGATCAAGCTTTCTTTTCAGAACCGGCTGACTAGTCTCGGTTTCTGTTGTACCAGACTTTTCCTTCTAGCTCGCGGGATCTTCCTCCAGCTCGTGAGCATCTTGTGTTCATATTGTAAATTGTACTTTTGTACTTGGTTGTGATATAAGATACATGTATTATGTAATAGTATATCACACTCTGTGATAACTTTGTAACTTGTACTTCTCATGTTGGCATATGAATGAATACTACGTTTTGTCGTACTCTGATTCTTGCTTGTACTGATGCTTAGCGTATATACGTGAGGGTATTTCTGACCTGCGTATATGCGTCGCAGTGACGTCCCCGTACCCGTGGGATCGGGGCGTTACAGTGCTAGAATTATTGTGAATATTGTATTTATTTTCTGTACTGAGGCTTAGCGTACGTACGCGGGATAGGGACGTTATAGAGTGGTATCAGAGCCTAAGTTCACACTTGGTATGGGTAACCAGATCAATACTTGGGCTCTTAACAACAGAACAATCAGGTTCAGATTAGAACTCACCTGTATCTGAACTTGGAGAATTCCAGCTATGAGTACAAAAATATCTCAGTTTGTTGATAATCCCTTCCTTGTCTTCTAATATTCCTTACTTTCATAATCAGTCTGAATATTCTAATTTCTAATCACTTTTCCTTCACAATCTTGATTCTTTTCTTATTAATTTATATCGATACTAGTCACCCAGTTTCGAGTTCACTATAGATATCAGAGTGCGCAGTGGAAGCGTCGTAGGCCAATAACATTCAGGCTCCATGACTGTACATATAGTTCTTCCACCTAAATTGAAATTTCGAGGTTGAAATTTTTGTAAGGTGGGGAGAAATGTAACCCCCTGATCCTTGATGTATGTATCACAGTATCAGTATTCGATATGACGTACAAAATTGATTTGATCTTTTTGCTAGTCAGATTGAGCCGGTTTCAGTTTCAGATATCATTTTCTAATATGTTAGATTTTTCAGAATTTTTGGAACCTGTTCGGAACTAGTCAAATTTTAACCTATTAAAATAATATTAAGTAATTAATCTTTAATTTATTTCTTTCTCCCTTCTCTTTCTTTCTACACTTCCTCCCCCACCGACTTACCCACCGCCTTCTCTCTCTCTCTTTCCTCTTAAAATCTCTCCCTCTCTCTCTCAAATTCTCATTTTCTCTTCCCTCTCTCTCTCTCTTCTTACTCTCATCTCTCTTCTCCATCTTCTCTCTGCTCTCGAGGCCAACAGGGCCATGCCCAGCCGCCGGGCATCGCCCTGCCGTGCCACCACGAGCCACCGCGCCCCCAACCGGGCGCCTCCCCTTCTCCTCTCTTTTCCTCCTCCCCTCCTCTCCTTCTTTTTCTTCGTTTTCTTCTCCTTCTTCTTCCTGTTTTTCTTCTCTTTCTCTCTCTTCTCTTCTCTCCCCCTCTCTCTCTCACTGACCGCCGCCGGCGGGTCTCCTACGCCGCCGGCCAGCTCCGCTGGCCGGCCATAGCACATGCAGCAGCAAGCGCTGCTGCTGCTGTGTGATTATATTGGGTCGGGTGTAAACCCGAACCCAATAACCTTATTGGGTTGGGTTTTGGTTATAAACCCAACCCGATAACAACCCAATAACCCATCATATATTAATGGGTTTGGGTAATGGATCTAAATCTGACCTAATAAGCCGCCCAACCTGCACCCAAAACCACATAAGGTAAAAGTTCATAAAAACCCCTGATACTTTATAATATTACATTTTGACCTATTTATTACACATTTAACCTATTATTATTATTTTTAGTGTTCGGGTGATAACTGAAGCCTCCGGAGTCCAATTTAAACGATCCTGGAACCGTTGCGATCGTGGGAAAGAGAGCTACCTTCCCATGGCTAGTTTATGAGTGCTTTTATTTTATAAATTATATTTTATTCTGTTTAGTGAAATTGATCGCTTGCCTTATCTAATAAATCATGACTATCGGTAAATCATTATGAATATTATTTAATACATACAATAATTGATAAGTCACTACAAATAGAATATGCATGATAGCTATTTGAAGATAATTGTTAAATAATCATACTTTTATTTTGTTTCTTGATTTAAAATAACGTACAAATGGATTTCTATATATTGGTAATACGTGATTATTGGATTAATTATAAATATAGTATATAATGCAAAACTAATAAATATTAAAATAGATGTGAAGAGTTTGAAAATAGAAAATTATATAAACTTCATTTATGAAATCGAACAGAACCATAATAATGTAACAAATACTGATATAAACTGATGTACTGCACCCTAATACTATCACCGTTACCGCATCACCGATACACCAGACATAGTTATTTCATGTTCATCTATCACAATTCACAGGTATTGTTACATGCCCACTAACACACATATACATTAACGCAATATACACTATCACTGTAACACGGATACGCGATATCATTATTTCATGTTGTTCCATGTACATATCTCACTATTGCATAGATACTGAGATTCACGACACTATTACTGCATATTCGTAAACCACTGATACACTAATAGCCTCACCGGGCAACATGCATTGATTATCTATGTATTCCTGTTGCATGGATCTTGGTTTATATTATTTCTACATGGATATTCTTGTATTCTCGTTATATTGAACACTGTTCATGTCACATGGATTATTGTTACATGAGTAGTCTATCATGTATTCCCGTTACATGATTATTTCCTGTACTGATATTGATATTCCCATTACTGGACATGTGAGCTGTTGATATGTGATGTGTGAAACTAAGTGCCACGTTAATCCAAGCCATGGGGGCCACCTCTAGAATCTCACATCTCTTATTTTCGTTTCCCGTTATCTTATTTTATACTATCAACAGAGCTCATGTCCTATTATCATGTTACATATACCATGCACTGTACTAGTTCTTGCTACGATGTGTACTTGAAATATAATAAAGATAACTTGGGGATGGGGGAGACTTGACGGTTGATTAGATCTTATCGGGTGGATGTACTGGATCCATATTTACCCCACAACAGGGGATGGTAGTGCTGGCTACCGATTGTATATAGCTCCATGAGCTCTTGTGTCCCGTTTCCTGCTCCCCTCTTCGCGAAGGGCCTTGGTATCAGCAGCCAGTGGTCCGTTAAGGCCGTGATCTCGTATATGCATGGGATACACTTATCCGATAAGAGCTCCTTGACCATTAAGTTTTCAAGTAACATAATAAACTGGTATAAACAATAGTGATGTCAGAAATGCTTGTTATTTGGTCACTCTCTTGTTCAGATCATGGTACACGTATGCCATGTTCGGATGGGTTCGTCCGAGATACGGGCTCTGGTATGAACTGCCAGTGGTATGAGACACTAGAGGAGATTGATTAAAATACCAGGCCACACTGATTATTATTATTGTATAAATCACATGACATGCTCGACACATGTATATTCTTGTCCCTTTATATTTGTTATTATTCCTGATATTTTATCCAATATCATGTCATCCATATACCTTGTTACACTTCCTGATATTTGTTACACTCCATGTGGTAACACACTATTCATGTATATGTATACTCTACATTGCATATATTCTGCTTTATGTATACCTTGCAGACATCATTACTGTACATTCACAACACAGGAGTATGGTTGTGTTGCATACTTAAATGGTGTAACTCTATTGACTGCAGTAACATAAGTCCCCGCAGTGATTTATCTATTATTGGTGGTAGCATAGTCTGAACAGATAAGCTGATATATTACCGTAGAAATAACCCGATTAGAACATACTAGTATTGATGGTATTAAAATATGACATTGTTATATTTCTACTGATTATGCATATTACTATCATAAAATATTCACATGTGTTATATAGTATTATCGTGACTGTATTATTATAGTACAAATTACTGCCTCCTTCATCTTACCACTCACTAGGTCGCTTTCTAATGACCCTGGGTTTGCGTGCCCACGTTGGAGATCCGAGATATCACTGTACCAGATATATTTCGAGATTATTTGAGACCGTCATCCTTATCCATTCATAGGTATATTTGTGATTTATTTTTGTTATCTTATTTATCTATGTTTTCATATCTATCATGATCACTGACCCTTTTTGTAGGTATTCTTGTACTTATTTTATGCTGGAATTATTGTAAATATTGTATTTATTCCCTGTATTGAGGCTTAGCATACGTATGTAAGGGATCTCCACCCTGCGTATGTATATCGCCATAATGTCCCCGTACCTGCGGGATACTCAACATGATGATTATTGAGAATTTATATTAGACTTAAAAGCCAATATTTTTCTCTAACCTTATTTACCGAAAGCTTCAGATCATGTCACATGAAGTGAACATTTCTGAATTTCACTGACGACCTCTAAAATCTCGCTAGGAATTAAAGAGTTAAGGAGTGCTTAAATATCATCTTTGATCTTCTCTTGAGGGTAAAAATACTCCTTTGATGAAGGAGAAACAATCAAGTGATATTATTTAAATAACCAGCGGTTTAATGTTAACATAGTTATAAAGAGTACTTATTTGATCAGAGGTAAGGCATTATCGTGATCAAGGATAGTACTTCTTTAGGAATTTTCCGTTAACCAGCATTATTAGTATGTCCCCGTCTAGAGTTGCTAGACGGTAGCCCCGTTGAGTAGACCGTTTCTATCACAGATGGCCCTTCCCATTTGGGTTGGAATTTGCCTTTGGTTTTGTGTATCATAACCATAGGTCATCTGACGGCAGCCCCGTTGAGTAGACCGTTTCAAGTCTTCTTTCTAGAACACCCTTTCTTTACCTTCTTATTAAAGGCTCTTGAGATTCGAGCTTCGTACAATTCAATGCGTTGTTGAGCTTGTAATCGTTTCTCGTTTAGAGCTTCGAGTTCTTGAAGGCGTAGCCAATCGTTGTCTTCCTTAGTCATCTTAATTGCTAAAGTGGCCCGTAGTGATGGCATTTGGATCTCCAGAGGTATGATCGCTTCACACCCGTATACCAGAAAAAGTCATATTGCTTGTTGGGGTTCAGACCGTAGTTCGGTAGGCCCAAAGACATTCACTGAGCTTCTCATTCTAATCTCATTTGCTCGATATAACTGATTTCTTGAATAGCTTAATAATTGTCTTGTTTAATGCTTCTGCTAAACCGTTGGTGGCAGGATTATAAGCAGTTGAAGCTACATTCTGAATTTGGTACTTGTCATAGAACCGATAGAATACTTAGCTTACAAACTGTGAACCGTTATCATGAATAATCCTCCTGGGAACACCAAATCGATAGATGACATAGTATTTAATGAAGTTAACCACATTGAAAGTTATAATTTCAATAAGTGGTATAGCTTCTGCCCACTTTGAGAGTAGTCGGTTATCGCTAAGATGTACAGATGATCTTTCATTGATGAGGGGCTGATAGGTCCTATGACATCAATTCCCCATGCTTTAAATGGTCATGAAGTAACAATTGGGTAAAGTAGCTCTGGAGGTTAGTTTATAAAGTCTACGTGAATTTGACAGGCTTTACACTTTTTTGCATTTTTGATTGCATTAGCTATCATGATTGACTAATAATAACCGAGTCTGTGCAATCGATCACTGAGTTTTGGACCTAGTTGATGAGCCCCGCATATACCATCGTGTGCCTCTTTAAATACTTCTTGTGTTTCAGAGTTGGATAGGCAACGGAGGAAGATACCGTCATATGAGCGGCGGTAGAGTGTCTTTACTACCGGATCATAGTAAAGCGGAGAGACCTTCATCGGATAGAAGCTGCTTACTTAGAGTCATACGGTAATATGTCACGCAAGGCATAGTCAATGATGAAAAACACCCAATCTCTATACTCGAAACCTATTGAGGTTGCATGAATTTCATTTGTTTCTAACACATGCTTGAAGCAGATAAGGCATCAAGTGGCCACCGTAAGATGGTAAGTTGTATCAATGAGTAAGACCAATGTAGTGTTGGCCCAGAGGCCTTCCACTCTAGTTTTGATGATGATTAACTCATGTAGTTATGTGTACTAATAATCTTGTGATGTTTAGTTTCAGATCTTTAACCAAGATATTAGTTGGTGATTAGCTTCAATAAGATGATTTGGAAGCTATTCACATGGTGATTCAAGAGCCTGAACGACAAGATCATATATAGCACTCATTGGAGTCTAGCTCGGTGGATCACGGAGTTTTGGATCGAGTCGGCTTGGAGACGACGCTCTACAAGAAGACCTCGGTACCTAGTTTAGTTTGTTTTAGATCCATGTGTAAAGATTAGATAGTGTAATATGCTCAAGTTCACAACACACACACGTTTTATGTTTTGGATTCAGTTTTTTCGGTTTTTGGTTTAACCGATCTTGGTTTTCATGAATAGATATTGATTCAAAACAAGTTTACATGGTTTAAATGTATATTAGGTATGTTCTATATACATGCATGCTTCAACTAATTAGACAAATTTATTTTGATATGCCTATTCATGAGTTTTTAGTGTTTGGAATTTTAACAAAACATATTTGGTATTTAAAGTCAAAAACAATGATATGTATATGTTTCATGTATATTGGACCTATGTCCATATGCAACATGCTTTAAAATGCTTAAGTATCATGTTTTTGTATTTGGATAAGGTTTGGATAAAGTTTATTTGAAAAATCAATGTTTGGTAAAAATATAGGTTTTGGTTTTTGATAAAATTTGTAAGACACAAAAATAGTTCAAAATGTTTGATTTCTGTGTTGTAATTTTATCACATGTTTATATATCAATTTAAAATGAGAAAACTATTTTTGTGGATTTTTAGATATTTTATGGGAATTTTTAAGACTTTAAAAATCCAGTTTTTCAGTCGCAGATTTTGGCTGCCAGGCTCTGGCGGTCGACCGTAACGGTCGATCGGGCAAGGAGCCGGTCGACCGTAGCAGTCGACCGGACGTGCACAAGTTTGTGCACGTAGCCGTGTCAGTCGGTCGGTCGACCGACCGGTCTACCGACTGAGAGCAACCCACTCTCGGGTTGCTCCCGGTCGACCGGACAGAGAGTGTTGCTCTCTGTTTCTGGGGTCGGTCGACAGGGCGGTCGACCGGTAGCTGCCAACGGTCAAAAATCGACCGTTGGCCGGTCGACCGTCCGGTCGATCGGTAGGCCATTTCTGGCAGTTTTAGCTGCCAACGGCTATATTTTTAAGGGGGCTATAAAAACCCCATTTGTGACCAGTTTTCACTAAGATTTTTTTGTGCTAATATTTTCATACTCTCCAGTGTTTTCACAGCAATCAAAAAAGTTTTTGGGCTTAAATCTTTACAATCTATTTGGTGTTTTTCTAGGGTTTGGAAAATTAAAGAAAAGTGTTTTTGAGAAAAGAGTTTTTGATTCAACTTCTATATCTTGATTTCAGTTTTCCAAGGATTTTCTTTGAGTATTTGTTTTCCATTCCTTTGGTTTTTCTCCACACTTGAGTTACATTTACTATCCTATTCTATAGGGTCTTTGTGTTTGTGGGAAAAAGAGATTGGTTTGTGATCTTGTGATCACCAAGTTGTAAACCTTATTTGCTTGGCTTTGTGCCTTTCCCTCATTGTGTTGAGGAGGTTGTGCAATTGGGTTGTATCCCTCAAGTTGTGAGGTGATCCTTGTTTAGCTTTGTGCTTATCCCTCAAGTTGTGAGGTGATAGTTTTGTTGGCTTGGTGCTTAGCCTCTAGTGAGAGGTTGTGGTTGTAAAGAGAGGAGTTGGGTACTCCTAGTTATTGTATTTGCCCCAAATCCTCGGTGGAGGTTCCCTGTAAGGGAGTCCTTTGTGGACAAGCTAGTGGATTAGAAATCCTTCTGGGTGAAGGCGGGATGTAGAGCTGGGTGCTCGAACCTCAAAACAAATCTTGCTATTTGCGCTTGATCCATTGACTTTCTCTCTCTCTCTCTCTATTTACTTTGTGCATTGTTCATATTGCTATATCATATACTTGCTTGTGTGTTGTTGTAATTAGTTTTAAATTTCGCATTTAGTTCACTAGATTAGCATAATCACCTATTCACCCCCCTCTAGGTGATTTCAATTGGTATCAGAGCCTACGCTCCTGATATTTGGTTTAACCACCTAGGAGTGAGATCTTGGTTTGCTAATCTTCATTTGCATTTGCATTTTGCACACATATAGTTACACTCATGGATAGCCCTCCTATGTTTGATATTTCTAGACTTGATATTTGGAAGGTCAAGATGAGTAGTCATTTGAAAGCCCTAGGCTCTAGAGTTTACCAAGTCATTACCAAGGAATCCTACCCTAATGATAGCAAGCATAAAAAGGCCAATGCACTTGCACTTAAGACACTTAGAGCATCTCTTGATAAAGATTTATTACATGTGTTTTGTAACGCCCCGATTCCACGGATACGGGGACGTCACTGCGACGTATATACGTAGGCCAGAAATTGCCCCACACGTATATACGCTAAGCAAAAAGTACAACAAGAAACAGAGTACACGACAAAGCGTGGTATCTATACATATGCCAACACAAGAAGTACACATACAAAGTTATCACAGGATATTATAAAGTATTACACAATACATGTGTATTACATCATAACCAAGTCCAAAAGAAATATATACAAATATGTATACAAAAAGCTCACAAATAGAAAGAGGATCTCGTGAGTCAAAAGGTAAGTCTGGCACGAAGGGACTGGAACTAGTCCGCTTGCTCGCTAAAGAAAGCCTGATCTTCGGTGGATGGCTCCACTTCGGCCCAGGCCTCGGAATCTGAATGTGCAAATCCAAGGGATCAAGACAGATAACGATAGCAAAGTTCAGCCAAGTGGCTAAGATACATGAATAAGGAAAGCTGGAACAGTATCATAAATAGAAATCAACAAGTAGGGAAAACACATAGAGCTGAAGTCAGAATGAAATGAATGCATAGTTATAGTCTATTATTATCATTACTTGCTTTACTATGATATCTAGCTATGTGACCCAGCGTCCCAGCGCACATAGATCCATATCCTAGTAATACAAGGTTGTTATTGGAAACAGCGGGGTATCGACGAACTATGTTTACAGTGGACCCGTACATGCCCGGGATAACGGTCCAGGATTGTTCCGTTGCTTGGTGACGGAAGCCAGCCGCTAGGCTATTCAGGAGGGTCTTATGTATGCCCTTAGTCATGACAGTATTCAGGAATAGGGAGCAAGCACTCCCCTCGGTCCCCTGGAGGCTCTCAGGTAAGACCGGAATATGATTGTACAATATACCTAATAACTGTACCACTGTAAACACGAACACGTATCGATATCCGCAGGCTTCCCCCGACCCATATGTAAGTTAGTGCTTTTTATGTAAAAGTCAAGTGTATCATGCTTAGTTTAAGAGATGGCATGATAAGTGGTGATATTTACTATTTAACATGTCATGAAACGAGAATATGCAATAATAAGTCATGAGGTAACAAGAGATACATCCATGCAGTAATAGGTCATGTAGTGCCAGTATCGAATCATGAACAAGTAAGATATAACATACATGTAACAAGCACAAGAACCAAATTCAGAACAGAAATTAATTATGACACACAGTCAGAATTAGTCGACTAGGGGTAAGGGTTAGTCGACTAATAGGGGTCTCCAGTCGACTAACAGAGACTTAAGTCGACTAAGTCTGTTGATACAGAAAGTTGGATTTCTGGTCCAGGGAGGATTAGTCGACTAGGAGGATTCAGGAGTCGACTAATAGGGATTTCCAGAGAGTTGAGATTTATGTCCAGAAAAGATTAGTCGACTGATATTTGGGGTAAGTCGACTAATACTGTGCTTTCCAGAAAACTAAGTTTCAACTAAGTGTTCTAGTCGACTAGCTCCTAGGTTAAGTCGACTAATCGTGGAAAAAACAGTGACAGAACAGATTTTCTGGAAATTGTGTTTGATGGTTCCATTCATGGTTTTTGGTGACCTAGGTGTACAAGAGGTGTAGATACAAGTGTTCTAGGGCTAATTCAAGTCTTGGTGAGTGAAATACTCACTTGGAACCGTTTGATTGAGGCTCTACGAGTCCGGGAAGAGTGTGGTTGACGAATAGCTCCCAAGTGATCCTTGACGACGAAGGGAGCTACGATCCAAGCTCCAAATCAGTAGCTAGAGCTGGAGGAGAAGATCTTGAGGTGTTCTTGGAGCTAGGGTTCAGGTTGAGAAGAAGAGGGTTTGGGAGAGAGTTTTCTCTTTTGCTTGAAGTGAAGGAGAAAAAGGGTAAATTGCAAATGAAAAGATATATATAAGATGGGGATTTTGTAAAGAGGGTGGAATTAAGGTGGAAGGAGGGGTTTCTTGCAAAAAGGGAGGGGTGAGGTGTCCCTCACCTGGCCACTTGGCCGGCTGTGGGAGAGAGAGAGAGTGAGTGGGATTAGATGGAAAGTGAGTGGGAAATGAGGTGAAAATTGTGGAATTTTGGGATTATTGAAAAAATGTCCGAAATTCAAGTATCTCGGAATGACCTGAAAATTTACCAGAAATCAAGAATAATATATGAAGACTAATAGTGAAATCCTTTTTAAGAAATACTTTATAGTTTTAAAACTAAAAATCCCGGAATCAGTTATCTACCGACTCCGTTGGAGTTTTCATAAATTTATAAAATTCTCAGAAAAAGTATTTAAGTAGGGAATATGATTCTAAGAAATAAAGTCTAAAGGACCATCTAGAAACTCCTAACTGTTTGAGAATTAAAATTCCAGGAATCGATCAGCGACACTGGTCGACACCGGTTTTGAAGAAATTCATTTTAATTCAGGAAAAATCCAGAAAATCCTAGAAAATCTAGTATATTGGAAAATGATATTTGAAAGTGAAATCGGTCAAATACAGGAAGTAAATCGAAAAATACGATGGAAAAGCTGAATACGCAACTAAGTACGTAATCTGGAAACGGGGTATTACAATCCACCCACCTTACAAAAATTTCGTCCTCGAAATTTCATAAGGTGAAAGGTAACAGGAAAGGTAACAGATAGATAAGAATAAGAGGAAGATAACAGTAGAAAAGAATAGAAGGAAAGAGTTTTTACCAAATCAAGATGTGAAGAGTTGAGGGTAACGCTCTCGGATAACATCCTCCCGTTCCCATGTGGCCTCTCCTGGTGCATGCGGTTCCAAGACACCAACACTAATAGTATAGCCTTGTTCTTCAGTGTCTTCACACTCTTATCCAAAATGGCCATCGGCTCCTCCTGATATGATAAATCTGGCTGCAGTTCCAGTTCTGAATGGTCCAAAATATGACTATCATCCTTTACATACTTCCTCAACTGTGATACGTGGAAAACATTGTGCACTCCCTCCAAAGATGGAGGTAAAGCCAATCTGTACGATACATCTCCCACACGGTCCAAGATCTCGAATGGGCCGATGTACCTCGGACTAAGCTTTCCACGAGTACCGAACCGGATAACTCCCTTGGTAGGTGATATCTTTAAAAACACATGATCTCCTGCCTGGAACTCCAATGGCCTTCTCTGTGTGTCAGCCCAACTCTTCTGACGGCTCTGTGCTGCCCTGAGGTGGTCTCTGATGATTCTAACTTTCTCTGTTGTCTGAATCAGGATCTCTGGCCCCAATAGTCTTCTCTCACCAACTTCATCCCAACAAATCGGAGACCTACACTTCCTCCCATACAATGCTTCAAATGGTGCCATCTTGATACTTGCTTGATAACTGTTATTATAAGAAAACTCCGCCAAGTGAAGATGGTCTTCCCATGATCCCTGGAATTCAATCATGCAGGCCCTCAACATATCCTCAAGAATCTGGATAGTCCTCTCAGATTGTCCGTCTGTCTGAGGATGATATGATGTACTGAATTTCAGACGGGTTCCCAAACTTTCTTGGAGACTCTCCCAGAAATGGGATCTGAATCTGGTGTCTCTATCTGAAACAATACTGACAGGAACTCCATGCAGACGAACTATCTCCTTCATGTACTTGTCTGCCAAGACCTCCGTTGACTGTCCCACCCTGAATGGTATAAAGTGAGCTGACTTGGTGAGACGGTCAATGATTACCCACACAGCATTATTACCTTTAGGACTTCGAGGTAATGCCGTGACAAAATCCATGGTGATGTGCTCCCACTTCCACTCAGGTATCGGCAAAGGATGCAGAAGCCCAGCTGTCCTCTGATGCTCAATCTTTATCTGCTGGCACACCAGGCACTTGGCTACAAACTGAGCTATCTCCCTCTTCATAGCATTCCACCAAAACTGCTTCTTCAAGTCCTGATACATCTTGTTTCCCCCTGGGTGGATGGAATATGCTGAACTGTGTGCTTCTGCCAAAATCTTCTGTCTAACTTCTCCTTGGGAAACACAAAGTCTGCTACCAAAGTATAAAGCACCATCTGGATGAATACAGATATCCGTTCTCAATCCCGCCTCTACCTGAGCTCGGAATGTCTGTAATCTGGGATCTTCCTTCTGAGCTTCCCTGATCTCATCAATCAATGCTGACTGAATCTGCAAAGTCATGAACTGTCCTGCCTTCTCAGTCCTTCGAACTAACATCAAGTCCAATCTGATGAAGTCTCGAATCAACTCCTTCTGCTGAGTGAGCTGGACAAGCACTCTATTCTCTGGCATCCTGCTCAGTGCATCTGGAACTGTATTGACCTTGCCCGGGTGATATTGCAAGTCAATATCATAGTCCGCCATCAATTCAAGCCACCTCCTCTGCCTCATATTCAACTCTTTCTGCGAGAAAATATACTTGAGGCTCTTATGATCTGTGTATATCAACACTTTATCTCCCAGAAGATAATGCCTCCAGATCTTCAAGGCAAATATCACAGCTGCAAGCTCCAAGTCATGAGTTGGGTAATTCCGCTCATGAATCTTCAGTTGCCTGGATGCATATGCTATGACCTGACCATGTTGCATAAGTACACACCCCAGGCCTTTCCCTGACGCATCACTGTAGATGACCATCCCTCCTCTTCCTGAGGGAGTCTTCAGGATTGGAGCTGAAATGAGTCTCTGCTTCAATTGCTCAAAAGCTGCAGTACATTCCTCTGTCCATAGGTACCTTTCTCCTTTCCGGGTGAGTTTGGTCAACGGGGCTGCAATCCTAGAGAAATCCTAGACAAAGCGTCTGTAATATCCTGCTAGTCCAAGAAAACTCTTAACCTCAGTCACCGTCCTCGGAATTGGCCAATCTCTCACCGCCTGGACTTTGCTGGGGTCAACTGAAATCCCTTCTGCTGAAACATGTGCCCAAGGAAGGCTATACTGTCCAACCAGAAGTCACACTTGCTCCTCTTGGCATGAAGCTGCTCCTGCTGGAGGGTCTGCAACACAATCCTCAAGTGTTCTGCATGCTCCTTGTAGCTCTTTGAATAGATCAAGATATCATCTATGAAGACAACAACGAACTGATCCAAGTAGGGCGAGAACACTCGGTTCATCAAATCCATGAAAACTGCAGGGGCATTGGTGACTCCGAAAGGCATAACTAGGAATTCATAGTGGTCATAACGGGTCCTGAATGCCGTCTTCGGGATATCCTCCGTCTTCATCCTTAGCTGATGGTACCCTGACTGCAAATCCAATTTAGAGAATACCCGGGCTCCATGAAGCTGATCAAACAAATCATCAATCCTTGGCAAGGGATACTTGTTCTTGATGGTAACCTTGTTCAATTCCCTGTAATCAATACAAAGCCTCTTACCACCATCCTTCTTGTTCACCAAAAGCACTGGAGCTCCCCATGGTGAAGCACTTGGCCGAATCAATCCCTTGCCTGAGTATTCCTGCAGCTGCTCCTTCAGAATCTCTAACTCCGTCGGTGCCATCCTGTACGGAGCCTTAGATATAGGAGCTGTCCCAGGCACAGTATCAATTGAGAACTCGATCACCCTTTTAGGTGGCAGTCCTGAGATCTCAGCAAACACTCCTGGAAATTCATCCCACACCGGTACTCCTTTCTGAACCTCCGAAGTAGTCAACCGAGTCTTTCTCTTGGTAGACTTCACCTCACCACTAAATTGAAATTCCGGTTGACGGGAGATCCTGAAAATAATCTTCTTCTCCCTACAGTCAATAACTGCATAATACTGACTGAGCCAGGTCATGCCTAAGATTACGTCGTACCCTTTAGTGTCTAGCACGAGCATATCTATGGCCAAGGTCTTATCACAAAGTTCCACTGGACAATCAGCACAGACCCTAGAAGACATGACTACTCCATTCCCAATACTAATCTCCCATTTGAGGTCTAACACTTTAACAGGTATAGAATGCAATGCCACAAAATGATCTGAGATAAAACAATGCGAAGCACCGGAATCGAAGAGGGCTAAAACAGGTGGAGAATGCACCCTGATATTACCTGTTATCACCTCCTCAGAAGTCTCAGCTTCCACTTCCGTCAAGTTGTAGGCTTGACCTCTTCCACGTCCTACTGCTGTCCTAGCTCCCCTCTGGACTGGGCGAATAGCTTGCTGCGGAGGAGGGGGAGGGACTTTCCTGATCATCGGTCCCTGATCCCTCTGCCCCGGTGGCCCTGGAAGTGCTCTCTGTCCACTCGGTCCCTGCAGTGCTGGCACAGCTTGACCGGCTATCCCCATCCTTCTGTGCGGACAGGCTTCTATAGAATGATCCCTGGACCCACACACCAAACACAATCCATTTGCCCTACGGCAATTCTGACGAATGTGGCCCGGTTTCTGACAATAACTGCAGAAGGTCGATGGTTGGCCCGCCTGGTAAGGAGCTGGTCTGAATTGCTGCCTCATCTGCACCTTCGCTGCTCTGAATGGGCCTCCTCTCCCCATTGGTGGAAACGGCCTCTTCATGGCCTGGTTCCTCATCTGATCCTCTCGCTTCTTCTCCAACCCACGCTCCACTTCCCGAGCTATGGTAAGAACCTCTGAATAAGTCTTCAGTTGTTGGGGCATTAAGAACATCTGGATGTCCATCTGCAAGCCCTGCTGGAACCTACTTGCCCGCTTCTCCTCGTCCGTTACCATGTACGGGGCGAAGCGGCTCAGTCTGAGAAATTCCGCGGCATACTCGTCCACGGACCTACTCCCTTGCTGTAGCCTGATGAATTGCTCTTCCATGTCCTTCTGAGCAGTAGCAGGGAAGAATCTGCTATAAAAGCTCTTGGAGAACGTGTCCCAGGTGACAGGTTTCTCCAATCTGGCCTCTTCAGCTAGCCACCAAGTTCTGGCTATGTCCTTCAGCTGAATCTTGGCGACCTCCACTTGATTCTCCTTCGGTACTCTGGCCGCATTCAACAAGTCTGCGGTATCTGTCAGCCATTGCTCAGCATCCAAGGGCTTCTCTTCTCCCGTGAAGATGGCTGGTTGCAGCCGCCTGAAGTCCGATACATTTCCGGGCCTCTGCTCCTTGGGAGCTGCCAATTCCTGCTGGAGGAGCTCCGTCTGCTGCTGCTGGTTCCCCATCATAGTCTGAATGACTCTTAGAATATCCACATGGTCTCCAGTGGGTCCATTAGAGGCTTGCCCAGAGTTGTTACGGCCCGTCCTTCTCTCCATACCGATTGGTGAAAGATAACTGGAATTGGAAAAATGGAAGGAATTTAGGACACAAGGGATGGAATCAAGGAGGAATCAAGAAGGACTAGATAACTTTGTACATTGTAGTTGGCATCAGCAAATTATTAATTTGCTGCTTGATTGTACTTTAGGTGTGAGAGCCTAGGCTCTGATACCAACCTGTAACGCCCCGATTCCACGGATACGGGGACGTCACTGCGACGTATATACGTAGGCCAGAATTGCCCCACACGTATATACGCTAAGCAAAAAGTACAACAAGAAACAGAGTACACGACAAAGCGTGGTATCTATACATATGCCAACACAAGAAGTACACATACAAAGTTATCACAGGATATTATAAAGTATTACACAATACATGTGTATTACATCATAACCAAGTCCAAAAGAAATATATACAAATATGTATACAAAAAGCTCACAAATAGAAAGAGGATCTCGTGAGTCAAAAGGTAAGTCTGGCACGAAGGGACTGGAACTAGTCCGCTTGCTCGCTAAAGAAAGCCTGATCTTCGGTGGATGGCTCCACTTCGGCCAGGCCTCGGAATCTGAATGTGCAAATCTAAGGGATCAAGACAGATAACGATAGCAAAGTTCAGCCAAGTGGCTAAGATACATGAATAAGGAAAGCTGGAACAGTATCATAAATAGAAATCAACAAGTAGGGAAAACACATAGAGCTGAAGTCAGAATGAAATGAATGCATAGTTATAGTCTATTATTATCATTACTTGCTTTACTGTGATATCTAGCTATGTGACCCAGCGTCCCAGCGCACATAGATCCATATCCTAGTAATACAAGGTTGTTATTGGAAACAGCGGGGTATCGACGAACTATGTTTACAGTGGACCCCGTACATGCCCGGGATAACGGTCCAGGATTGTTCCGTTGCTTGGTGACGGAAGCCAGCCGCTAGGCTATTCAGGAGGGTCTTATGTATGCCCTTAGTCATGACAGTATTCAGGAATAGGGAGCAAGCACTCCCTCGGTCCCCTGGAGGCTCTCAGGTAAGACCGAAATATGATTGTACAATATACCTAATACCACTGTAAACACGAACACGTATCGATATCCGCAGGCTTCCCCCGACCCATATGTAAGTTAGTGCTTTTTATGTAAAAGTCAAGTGTATCATGCTTAGTTTTAAGAGATGGCATGATAAGTGGTGATATTTACTATTTAACATGTCATGAAACGAGAATATGCAATAATAAGTCATGAGGTAACAAGAGATACATCCATGCAGTAATAGGTCATGTAGTGCCAGTATCGAATCATGAACAAGCAAGATATAACATACATGTAACAAGCACAAGAACCAAATTCAGAACAGAAATTAATTATGACACACAGTCAGAATTAGTCGACTAGGGGTAAGGGTTAGTCGACTAATAGGGGTCTCCAGTCGACTAACAGAGACTTAAGTCGACTAAGTCTGTTGATACAGAAAGTTGGATTTCTGGTCCAGGGAGGATTAGTCGACTAGGAGGATTCAGGAGTCGACTAATAGGGATTTCCAGAGAGTTGAGATTTATGTCCAGAAAAGATTAGTCGACTGATATTTGGGGTAAGTCGACTAATACTGTGCTTTCCAGAAAACTAAGTTTCAACTAAGTGTTCTAGTCGACTAGCTCCTAGGTTAAGTCGACTAATCGTGGGAAAAACAGTGACAGAACAGATTTTCTGGAAATTGTGTTTGATGGTTCCATTCATGGTTTTTGGTGACCTAGGTGTACAAGAGGTGTAGATACAAGTGTTCTAGGGCTAATTCAAGTCTTGGTGAGTGAAATACTCACTTGGAACCGTTTGATTGAGGCTCTACGAGTCCGGGAAGAGTGTGGTTGACGAATAGCTCCCAAGTTATCCTTGACGACGAAGGGAGCTACGATCCAAGCTCCAAATCAGTAGCTAGAGCTGGAGGAGAAGATCTTGAGGTGTTCTTGGAGCTAGGGTTCAGGTTGAGAAGAAGAGGGTTTGGGAGAGAGTTTTCTCTTTTGCTTGAAGTGAAGGAGAAAAAAGGTAAATTGCAAATGAAAAGATATATATAAGATGGGGATTTTGTAAAGAGGGTGGAATTAAGGTGGAAGGGAGGGGTTTCTTGCAAAAAGGGAGGGGGTGAGGTGTCCCTCACCTGGCCACTTGGCCGGCTGTGGGAGAGAGAGAGAGTGAGTGGGATTAGATGGAAAGTGAGTGGGAAATGAGGTGGAAATTGTGGAATTTTGGGATTATTGAAAAAATGTCCGAAATTCAAGTATCTCGGAATGACCTGAAAATTTTACCAGAAATCAAGAATAATATATGAAGACTAATAGTGAAATCCTTTTTAAGAAATACTTTATAGTTTTAAAAATAAAAATCCCGGAATCAGTTATCTACCGACTCCGTTGGAGTTTTCATAAATTTATAAAATTCTCAGAAAAAGTATTTAAGTAGGGAATATGATTCTAAGAAATAAAGTCTAAAGGACCATCTAGAAACTCCTAACTGTTTGAGAATTAAAATTCCAGGAATCGATCAGCGACACTGGTCGACACCGGTTTTGAAGAAATTCATTTTAATTCAGGAAAAATCTAGAAAATCCTAGAAAATCTAGTATATTGAAAATGATATTTGAAAGTGAAATCGGTCAAATACAGGAAGTAAATCGAAAAATATGATGGAAAAGCTGAATACGCAACTAAGTACGTAATCTGGAAACGGGGTATTACATGTTTGCTCACTATGATTCGGCTTTTCCAGTTTGGAACATTATGACTTCTCCCGAGCTTCCAAAGATTATCAATAGGATGAGGAGATCTAGGAAAGACAAGTCCGACGAGCGTTGCCTCATGGTCCAAGGGAATGACTCCCTTGAGGTACAATCGGAATCTCTACTAGATGATAGCTCTAGTTCCTATTGCTATGAATGTTTAGAAGTTCAACCTTAAATGTAGAAGTTGCTACAAAGCTTGAAAAGTTTTTGAAAAAACATGAACTTTTGAAAAAGAAGAACTTTGAACTAAAAGAAGAAATGAAGGATTTGTGTTCAAGTTTTGAATTGACTTTGCAAGAGAAGGAAGAGATTGCTAGTGAACGTGACTCACTTAAATCTCAACTAGAACTTGCCCTAAAGGAAAATGAATTTTGAAAAGCAAAATGATTGTGATGATGTTGTGAAAAACAATGAGGTTTTATCTTCAAAATTAGATTTTATTTTAAAGGATAACCATTCTTTGAAAAATGAAATTGAGTTTATTTCAAAGAATTAGATTTAGTTTTAAATAAAAATAAATCTTTGAAAAATGATATAGATTCACATGTTTTGCCATGCTAGTGTAGCCTCACCTAGCACATCTATTACTTGCTCCACTTTATCTTCAAGTATTGAAAATGATATAAATGTTTTGAAGAAAAGTGTTGATTGTTTGGGCTCCACTTTGAGCCATTGTGTTATGAGCCACACACGCTTGGAATCTTTGTTTCGAAAAGAAACAAGTTCCATCTTTGCATGCACACCCTCCACGGCATACACATGCTCCTCACGTACACACCCATCACACTATGTATGCTCATGTGTACACTTGTACACATTGTGGACGTAAGGGCCACCTTGCTAGATTTTGCTATGATAGAATACATGATGAAAAATTAGCAAATAATTTTTTTTGGGTTAGGAAAGGTACTAACCCCTATGGACCCAAAAGAAAATGGGTACCAAAGACCACCCCTATGATATTGATGTAGGTGTGGGCTCTCGCATCACGTGAGAGTAGCGGTACCTTGAGGTGGATGCGTTCCGTGCTTCATGAGGATTATTTGGATGCATCACTTTTAGGGAAGGTTTGGTGGGAAGACCACCATTGGTTTGGAGAACTAGAGAGGTGCCTTCATCGGTTTTGGTATCAATCTCTAACTCTCGTTTATATTTGCATGCTTTTTCATGTTCATCAATTTATAACATGTCTTGGTTTATTGATTATTATGTTTATGTCATGATAATTAGATTAGTGTTATACATGTTAGTTATTTGAGACACCCATGTTTAATATGGACTTATCTTTGTTTCTCACCTTATTTTTAAACTAATATGTATGTCCTAGATCTGTTACACATGCATAACATAATGACCATATGTACGTTTATGATTTTTATTTTTGATGCTTCATGTTTTGATTAGTATGTTAAATGCCATGATTCTTAGATCATTGACATGCATGTATAGCTTTTGAGATCACCCATTGTAACGCCCCGATCTGGCGGGTACGGGGACGCTACTGCGACATATATACGCAGGTCAGAAATACCCTCACGTATATATGCTAAGCATCAGTACAAACAAAAATCAGAGTATGGAAGCACGTGGCAATATACATTCCAACATAAGGATTACAAAGTTATCACAGAGCGTGATATACTGGTACATGAACATTATATCACAGCCAGGTACAAAAGTGAAATTTATAATTTGTACAGCCAAGAGGTGCTCACGGGCTGAGAAGAAGATCCCTGAGCTTGCAGGACGATTCAGGAACAGAAGGAGTTAGGACAAGTCAGCCTGCTCTGAGAGATAAGCTTGATCTATGGTGGAGAGCTCTGCTTCAATCCAAGCTTCAGAACCTGAACATGCAAGTCCAGGGGAGTCAGAAACTCCTAACAAATAGACAGGTGAATGCCAAGTGTCGTGTAGAGATAGGTATATGTGTGTTGATATGATCAAAATAGTATTAAGCATCAAGAACTGTGTCGAGAGTACATGCACAGTAAGTAAGAAATTGAGGCATAAAATTAAGTGATAAGGCCTGAATAAATCTATTGCTACCATTTTTAATATTTATACTTATTACTCGTTCTACCCATATGTCTAGGTATGTGTGATAGCGTCCCAGCATACATACATCCACATATGAGTAAATCGAGGCTGTTATTGGAAACCAACGGGGATATCAACGAACAATGTTTACAGTGGGTCCCGTGCATACCCGGGACCACGGCCCAGGATTGTTCCGTTGCTGGAGGACGGAACCTGCCGCAAGGTGTACAGAAGGGTCTTATAGGATGCCCTTATCAAGATGGTACCAGGAAGGAGGGAGCCAGCACTCCACTCGGTCGCCTGGAGGCCCTCAGGTCAAATCGAAAATGTAGTTGCACAACATACCTAAAACCACTGTAAACACGAATATATATTGATAGCCGCAAGTTTCCCTCGACCCGATTCAAGTGGTTTCTTTTCATGATTTATTATGTGATTATCAATTCACGGGGAAAGCAAGCGCATGCCAAGATCAGGAGTTCGAGAGTACATGAGTATTATAATTTCAAGTTACATGATTCCCGCGAATATGATAATCGTAAGCCAAGTATCAATATGCCATAACGGGGCGAGTATCAAGAAGTAGCATAACAGGTGCCATGGGACATATGCCTGAGAGGTGATATTAGGCAGGCGACAAGAGATAGCATGATACATGCAAGTGTGCCAGAAAAATAATATAATATTAGTCAACATGACAAAGTAGGAAAATCTGAAGGAAGGCGAGAACACTCGCCTAAAACTTTAAGAAATACACCGGGAAATCCCAAGCTCTGAAATCCAGGTAATCAATGCGTTTAAATATTTATGGAGGAGGAGGGAGAATGAAGACGCGAAAATCGCAGACGCGGGAGTCGCGTTGCGTAGATATCACAAACGCAGGGTTCAAGACCCGCGTTCCAGCAAGGACACGAGGAGAACGCAGACGCGAGCATAAACTCCGCGTCGCGTTGACAAAAAAAACGCGAGGATCGCGTTGAATAATTACTCGGACGCAGGGGTAAAATCCGCGTCTAGTAATCACACAAAGGGAGAAAGAGAGAGACAGGGAAATAAAGGGAGACGCAGGGAAAGGGTGAGAGGGATGCAGGTTTGGAATCAAAGGAAAGGAAAAAGAAAGAAGGAAAGAAAAGAGAAAGAAAGAATGAATGAATGAGGGAAGAAAAGAAAGAAGGAAAGGAAAGATAAGAAAAAAGAAGGGAAGGGGATGGTCGGCCACGTTGCCGGCGGCGGCCGGAGTTGGCCGGAGAAGATGGTCAAAGCTCCAAGTCCAAGAAATCTAGAGGGTGCAAGTGTAGTTCAAAAGGGAGAAATTGAGTTTTGGAAACGAGGCTTCGGAGAGCGAAGCTATACCTCGTTAGAAAGAGTATTCCGATGAGAGAAAGACGGCGTGGTTCATGGTGGCCAAGGTGGTGTAGGTAGTGGTGGGGAAGGTGGTGAAGTTTGGTGGAGAAGATGGGTTTCTTGGTGGAAAAGAGGAAGAAGAAGATGGTGGAGATGGTGTTGTTGTTGGAATGGTGGAGAAGATGGAGGGAAGAATGGTGGAGGAATTGGTGGAGGAGATGGTGGTGATGGTGGTGAAAGTGGCCGCCAAGGAGGGAGGCAAGGCTCTTTTGGGCTGCTGCCCTTCGTTGCTTGCTGTTGGAAACAAAGAAGAAGAAAGGAAATAATGAGAGAGAGAGAAAGGAAGGAGGAGTTATATATATAAAGGGAATAAGATTATTATAATGTTGCCATTGACATGATTCCCTTAAAATGAGACTTGCGTCTCTTGTAAAAGAGACGTGCGTCCAATGAAAATCCGCGTTTCTTGAAAACCTGCGTTTGGCAATTGTCCAGACGCGAGGATGGAGCTCGCGTCCAGGGAAAATTGCAAAAGTTGCGTTTGATGAAAAAGACAAAAAGTTATGGTGACAAGATTCAGAGTTGAATTTGCACAAAAGCATTAAATGCAGAGATCCTCTCCATACTGCATTTAATGTTGAACCCAGATTTGGTGGGTCTCATGAGAGAGAAAAGGTAAAATATCCGGATAGAATTCCGGTATCTGGGAAAACACCGGAACTCGGGAAAAGCTCGAAAAATAAAGTATCTCGAAAAGTTTTTCAAAAATTCTCAAAATAATAAATATTATTTTAAGATTTTTGGTGAAATAAGTTTTCAGAATTTCAATTCCATTTTTAAAATAAAATCCTGGAATCCACTGTGGACGGTGTCTACACCGGGTAGGCCGGATTTTGATAAAATCTGAAAAATCTCAGAAAATGACTGAAAGAAGAAAATATAATTTTAAGAAGAAATATGAAAGCAGAATTCAAAAATTTGATTTCAATTGTAAACTAAAATTTCTGGAATCAACCAGTGATACTAGCCGACACCAAATCCAGGAGAATTTTGATAAATTCTAAAAATTCTCAAAAAAATCATTTAGATAGAAAACATTATTTTAAGATATAATGTGAAAGCCGTTTTTTAGATTTTTAACTCCATTTGTGAATTAAAAATCTGAGAGTCGGTCAGCGATACTGATCAACACCGGTGTTGAAAATTTACAATTTAATTCAGAAAAATTCTAGAAAATCATGAAAAATCTAGAATATTAAAAAATAATATTTGAAACTGAAATCAACCAAATCTGAATACCAAAAGGTCAAATCATACCGTACTGCTATATGAGTAAGAATTTAAATAACAGAAAATAAATAAATAAATAAATACGCTCAAAAATCAGGACACATAGCTGTGTACGTATACTGAGGATGGGGTGTTACAATCCATCCACCTTATCAAAAATTTCGTCCTCGAAATTTCGATAATGGGGATGTTAAGGCAGAAAGAATAGGGGTAAGGAATTTTACCAACTAAGATGGAAAGAGTTAGGGGTAACGTTCACGAATAATATCCTCTCGTTCCCACGTAGCTTCTCCTGGGCATGCCTATTCCAAGAGACCAGTACCAATGATATTGCCCAATTTTTCAATGTTTTGACACTTCTGTCCAGAATGGCCATTGGCTGCTCTTTGTAGGATAAATCTGGTTGTAGTTCCAATTCTGAGTGGTCTAGAATGTGACTCTCATCCTTGACATACTTTCTCAACTGTGATATATGGAATACATTATGTACTCCTTCTAAAGATGGTGGCAATGCCAATCGGTAATCACATCTCCCACATGATCCAAAATTTCAATTGGGCCGATGTATCTCGGACTAAGTTTTTCGCGAGTACCGAATCGGATTACCCCTTTGGTTGGTGATATCCTTAAAAATACATGATCACCCGTTCTGAATTCTAACGGTCTTCTATTGGTGTCTGCCCAACTCTTCTGTCGGCTCTGTGCTGCCCGGAGATGATCTCTGATAATTCTGACTTTATCTGTTGTCTGAACTAGAATATCTGGTCCCTAAGTCTTCTTTCGCCGACTTCATCCCAACATATTGGCGACCTGCATTTTCTGCCATATAATGCTTCAAATGGAGCCATCTTGATACTGTCCTGATAGCTGTTATTATAAGAGAATTCTACCAATGAATATAGTCTTCCCATGACCCTTTAAATTCTATCATGCAGGCTCGTAACATGTCTTCAAGGATTTGGATAGTTCGTTCAGATTGTCCATCTGTCTGGGGATGATATGATGTACTGAATTCAGACGAGTTCCCAAATTTCTTGGAGACTTTCTCAGAAATGCGATCGGAATCTCGTGTCTCTATCTGACACTATGCTAACTGGAACTCCATGTAGACGAACAATTTTTTTCATATATTATTTGCAAGAACTTCTGTTGACTGACCTACTCTGAAAGGTAGAAAGTGAGCTACTTTTGTGAGGCGATCAACGATCACCCAAACTGCATTGTTACCTTAGGACTGCGGGGTAGAGCTGTAACAAAATCCATGGTGATATGTTCCCACTTCCATTCGGGTATCAGTAATGGTTGAAGAAGTCCAGCTGTTCTCTGATGTTCTACCTTTATTTGCTGACAAACTAAGCATTTTGCCACATACTGGGCTACCTCTCTCTTCATGGCATTCTACCAAACTTCTGCTTCAAGTCTTGATACATTTTATTTCCTCCTGGTGTATGGAATAAGCTGAACTGTGTGCCTCTGCCAAAACTTTCTGCCGGACTTCCCCTTGTGGTACACAGATTCTGTTACCAAAATAAAGTGCACCATCCGAATGAATACGGATGTCTGTTCTTAGTCCAGTTTCTATTTGAGCCTGAATTTCTGTAATCTGGGGTCTTCCTTTTGAGCTTCCTTAATTCATTTATCAGGGTCGGTTGAATCAGAAAGGTCATTAACTGACCTGACTCATCAGTTCCTTGTATTAGCATTAAGTCCAACTTTATGATTTCTCGAAGCAATTCCTTCTATTAAGTAAGTTGTAATAATACTTTGTCCTCTGGTCTCCTGCTTAATGCATCTGGGACTGTATTGTTCTTACCAGGATGGTACTGTAAGTCTATGTCATAGTCGGCCATCAATTCAAGCCACCGCCTTTGCCTCATGTTTAATTCTTTCTGTGTAAAGATATACTTAAGACTCTTATGATCAGTATAAATCAATACTTTGTTCCCAGAAGGTAGTGTCTCTAGATCTTCAACGCAAATATTACTGTCGCCAGTTCTAAGTTATGGGTTGGGTAATTTCTCTCATGTGGTTTCAATTGCCTAGATGCATAAGTTATGACATGACCATGCTGCATTAATACACATCCTAGGCCTTTCCGGATGCATCACTATATATAACCGTCCCTCCTGTTCCCGAGGGAGTCTTCAAGATTGGAGCTGAAATTAGTCTTTCCTTTAATTGTTCAAATGCTGCAGTACATTCCTCTGACATTGATACATTCCCCTTTTCTGGTGAGCTTTGTTAATGGGGGCTGCGATTTTGGAAAAGTCTTGAACAAATCTCCTGTAATACCCGGCTAATCCAATAAAGCTTTTAATTCTGTTACTGTCCTTGGGATTGGCCAATCTTTGACTGCCTGAATTTGTTAGGGTCAACTAAAATTCCTTCTTCTGAAACTATATGACCAAGAAAGCTATACGGTCTAACCAGAACTCACACTTGCTTGCTTAGCATAAAGTTGTTCCTACTGGAGAGTCTGTAGCACTATTCTCAAGTGTTCTGCATGCTCTCTTCATTTTTTGAATATATCAAGATATCATCGATAAACACCACGACAAATTGGTCCAAATATGGCGAGAAAACTCGGTTCATCAAATCCATAAAGACAGCTGGGGCATTGGTCACTCCGAAGGGCATGACTAGAAATTCGTAATGACCATAACGAGTTCGGAATGCTGTTTCAGAATATCTTCTTTCTTCACTTCAGTTGATGATAACATGATTGTAAATCCAATTTTGAAAACACTTGGGCCCCATGAAGTTGATCAAAAAGATCATCAATTCTTGGTAAGGGATACTTATTCTTGATGGTAACCTTATTTAATTCTCTGTAGTCTATACACAACTGCTTACCACATCTTTCTTGTTGGCCAATAGCACTGGAGCTCTCTATGGTGAAGTACTTGGTCTAATCAATCCCTTGTCAGAATATTCCTGTAACTGCCTCTTAGAACTTCTAACTCAGTGGGCGCCATCTGTATGGGGCTTTAGATATTGGGACTGTGTCTGGAATGATATCAATGGAGAACTCAAATACTCTATCAGGTGGAAGTCCTGAGATCTCTTTAAATACTTCTAGAAACTCATTCCAAACTGATACTCTCTTTTTTCTGGATCTCAGCAGCAGTCATCTGTGTTTTTCCCTTGGCAGGTTTATATTCTCCTTCAAATTGGAACTTAGGCTAAAGTGGTATTCTGAAAATAATTTTCTTGTTTCGACAATCAATAACCGCAGGTTTTTGCTGAGCCAAGTCATGCCTAAGATTACGTCGTACCCTTTAGTATCCAGTACGAGCATATCCACTGCTATGTCCTGTTACACAGTTCCACCGGACATCTATACAAATTCTATTGGAGATGACTACCCCATTACCGGTACTAATCTCCCACTGGTGGTCTAAATATTCAACAGGTATAGAGTGCAAAACAGTGAAAACTATCTGATATGTAACAATGAGAAGCGCCAGAATCAAAGAGGGATAAGACAGGTTTAGAGTGCACCATGATCTTACCTGTCACCACTTCTCCAGAAGTTTGGGCCTCTTTCGCTGTCAAGTTGTAGGCCCGTCCTCTTCCATGACTGCTGTTGTTCTTCCACCCCTCGGAGCTGGGCGAAAAACCTGTTGTTGGGTGGGGTAGAGGGGCCCTTCCAACCATCGGCCCTGAGTTCTTTGTCCAATAGGCATAGGAAGTGCGGTAGGGTTCGGTTCATCATCCAGTTCTCTTATGGGGACAGCCTTCTATTGTGTGATCACCAGATCCACATGCCAGGCATAACCCATAGCCCTGCGATAATCCTTTTGCAAGTGACCTGGTCTGGCAATAATTACAAACAGGAATTATTTGGAGTTGTCTGAGGAGGGGCTGGTCGAAATGATCGTCTAATTATCGGGACTTTTGCAGCTCTGACTGGACCCTCCCTCCGCCTAATTGCTGGAATGGCCTCTTCATGGCCTGTTTCCTCCTCTGATCAAGATTCTTTTTCTCCAGTCCTCGCTCCACCTCTCGAGCTACAGTGAGGACCTGGAAATATGTTTTCAGCTGTTGGGGAATCAAAAGGACTTGAATATCCATTTGTAAGCCCTGCTGAAATCTGCTTGCCCGTTTCTCTTCGTCGGCTATCATATACGGAGCAAAATGACTCAGCCTTAAGAACTCAGCAGCATATTCATCAACAGATCGATTCCATTGTTGAAGTCGG
>JAVJIF010018362.1:0-67009 GCA_038442645.1 Agave tequilana | reverse complement strand
TGGTCGCATCGCTTCTTTAAACATGGACCTCAATCATGGTTGCTTTTCAGCTTCAAACGCAAGTCTGGGCAGCTCTGGTTTCAATATTAACGCGAGCCTACGGCTCGCGTTCAACTCAACAGCGAGGTCTGCGTCTAGCGCGAGTCCTGTGTTTCTATTGTAAAGACAACAATTACTGGTCAAATCACACTCACGTTCTCTCCACGTAATGGGGAATAAATCTCCATTATGGAGAGATTTAAGGGGTCAGTTTACACCCCAAAAATCTCTATAAATCGCTATGAGAAGGTATAGAGAAAGGACTTTTGACCCTAAAGAGTTCAATAGAAGAAAAAGAGGAGACTCTTTCTAACTTGATGAGTTCATGTTCAATCTCTTTGATATTTTAGCCATTGCTTGAAGTTTCATACTTCACCAGTGAGCAATCCAAGAGAGCGAGAAGATCTGAAGTCAAGCTTCAGGTTCGATTCGTTAACGGAGAATAAGAATCACTCTCTACTGCTATATCAAGAACCGACATTAAACAAAGGAGAGATCCACTCAAAATTTCTCTCTTTTGTAAATCGAAGATTTTGATCCATTGTACCATTCTTTCAATCAATTAAAGATTTTACTAGCTTGATTTTTTCAACGAACAAAAGATGAGTGGGAGAAATCCCTTCAGCGACGTGTGGACGTACTACAAAATTTTAGGAGCATAGAATAATATTTATTCAAAAATGTAATACATAAGGTTAGGATTGGAAAGAAGTACACTCTGTATGAAATGGAATTCGGGTAGTCATGATCGTCTTGTACTAAGGCGATCAGGTTATGCTCCCGAGGAGGTTACATGTTCGGCTGTCTGGAAATTGCCTCAAGAGTGAGGATATACTCTTTAAGGAGCCTTATGGATGAGCTCTCCCAGAAACCTTCAGAGGTGCAACAATGGATGGTTTGGTGCCATTTACATTTGTGGTAGGAGCAATATTTCTCCGACCCGAGAAGTAAGAGATTGTGCTGGATCGATTTTGGGCGTCTGACTTATGCCTGATCTTTGAAGGTGTTGCAGACTTCGTTGATCGGGAGTTTCAACGGATTGAAGCGTTCCATGATCTGTAGCTTCGGAATGGACTTGGTGGGAGGATAGAGAGCATCTGCTTCTTATAAGGAGGTTGCCCCCGGTGCTGGTGTTGAGCGTGGTTGGGTATTTCGTGTGTGGACTTCGACTTTCCTCCACCATCGCTTGGTTTCGCGGAGTGATTGGTGGAAGCCTTTATCGCCTCTTCTAGTTGGATATAAGGTTGTGCTTGGAAAAGAACCTCGTCCATCTTGGCGACATTATGCTTCAAGAGATGCTTATACAGGGGGTGCGTGACTGCAGCTCACTGATGAATGCGAGTGCGGAGACCTCCTCACCACAGTTGGAGACTTTGGTCAACTGGCCTTAGAAGAAGTTGATGTATGACTTGAGGCTGTCTCTCGGCCTCATCTTGACAGAGAAGGGGTAATGGTTGTTTCTCTTGGCTTCTTGGGCATATTGTGTGAGAAAGGCCTTAGTAACCTTCAAGAAGTTGTGGAGAGTATGAGCAAGGAGTATAACCAATCTGATGTCGCATCCTTCAGGCTGGATATAAAGGTGAGGCACATGACCGGATCATTGTGGGAGTAGATCACCGTTTGTCTCGGAAATGCCAGATATGCTGAAATGGATCGCTCACTTCGGAGTATCTGTCGAAGGTGGGAGTTGAGAAGTTCCTTGGGAATTCTCCTAGATATCTTTGGAAAGAGGAGAGTCATGGATATGAGTAATTGGGATCTGGTGGTAAGGCAGCTTGGCCTCCACGATCCGTTTCTGGATCAGCTCGTCGATGGCATGGAGACTCGGGGATCTTTTTCTCTCGGGGTCACCTTTTGTTTGTGTAGAGTTGTTCTGGAGGGCTACAACTTGGGTCTGAAGCTATTGGTTGAGTAGTTTCAGCTCCTCTTGTTTTCAGATGATATTTTCACAGTCGAGCGCCATCTGTTCTTGCTCACGACCAGATTGCAGCTGCTGCTCCTTCATTTGCTCTCATCTCGTAGAGCATCTGAAGAAGTTGGTCTTTTTGTTGTTGGGACAATTAGACATCGGCCGGAAACTTCTTGCAGTGAGATGGAACCGGTGTCCTCGGTATGCGATTGATTGCTGGTTGTAGGGAATCCTTGCCCCTAGTGGTTGCGGTGGCCTCACCTTTGAAAGTTGCACCGTCGACGATTCGCTTTCATGGGGTCATCGTTGATCGGGAAGGGAATTTTTGAGAGAGGTTTTTTGGGGAAGAGATCTTAAGTGTAGGGACTCAGATCTCAATGAAAACACCGAAATGTAGGGATAAATTTCACGAGAAAATTTATCTACTCTCAAATTTGTAAGAGAGTAAAACAATACAAATACCAGAGAATTTACGTGAAAACCCACAAAAAGGAAAAACCACAGTGCCAAAGGAGAGATTCCACCAAGTCAAAAGGAATACAAGGGGCTCTTCACACTATATTACAGATTCAATTCTCTAGGATTCGATCCCTTTGGTCTTTTGCTTGATGGAGGTCCAGGTGTATAAATATGCTGCACATAGTAATCAAAGGTGCAGATATTACGAATCTCCATAATTGCAAGATTTGCACGTTGAGATTTCTTCATAACTGCTCGGATTATGCACTTGATTATTGGGAGTGATTTTTGCTGTCATCTGTAACCGCCCGCGTTGGAGAGGGACTTTTGCAACATTCAAAACATAGGATGATCTGAAGGTGTAACTAACTCTATGAATCAAGAGAGTTCTGCTTGCTGAATTGAACGTGAAGATCAATGAGGACGACTGCTCTGGATGTCTCGCTCGAAGCGGAAAGAGTTGCCTCGGGAACGACTGGGTAGTGCTCAGGAAGGTGCTCATGAAGGTGGGAGTTCTCGGGGTGGTGGTGTTTTTTGAAGGAGTGACCTTTGAAACGACTGAGTGGTGCTCGAGAAAGTGATTTGCTGATATGTCTTGTTCTCTATTTCGGGCAGTCCTGATGAGGTGGGATACGTGTCATGATCCTGGTGCAGATCAAAATTCGACCACCATAATCCCTTTTTGCGAACATTTGCATCATGATGCTTATTAAAGTAGTGATTTTACCCATATCATGATTTATGAAGGGACTGTCGGTGCATGTTATATCCTAGTGTCATCCGCAGACTCTTATTCTACCATTTGGGTCCAAACAATCATGCACATTTATTTTTCACACTATTCTTGTCTATGCTACTATGCCCAGCAATTGATCACATTTGACTATCCTTCCTTGTACAAGTGTCATACTTTAGAGGCCTTTAGGTTTATAATGTCTATAATTTTTTGGGGGGGATATTTGTTTCACCATAATCACATATTACATCAGTTACTGCAAATTATTTCCAGCAACAAGCAATCTTCTTAATAGAGGAATGGAAGTTATTATTCTTGCCTCTTTGTCCGGGTTTTGGGTTATTTTGCTTTAGACATCGGGATACAGAGTGCAATTTGTCTTATTTCTCTAGCTATTGGAATACACAATATGGTCAAGAGGGAAGAGTTTTTTCTTCTACCAGATGTATAAAGTTCTCCATCTCGAGGACTTGTACTGCCAATCTATGTGGCACGGACACGGACACAGATGTCGGACATGACACAAATACGGACACGGGACACGAAAAAAATTCAAAAAAAAATACGGGAACACGATAAGAAATATTTTATTATTATTATTACATATCGATAAATTTCCTCCCCATATTCCTAATTTTCCGATTTTCTCTCATACTATCAAAGAAGTGCATTGTCTTCAATTTTTTCAACGGTACTTTCTCAAGTAAATATTTCTACACAACTCTACCTATGTAAGTAGAATAATAAATAATTAACTTGTCAAAAAATAATCACATATGAATAATTATTTTTATAAAAGTAAGATAGAAAACAAAATAAAATCTAAATAATTTACATTTGTAACTTCTATAAAGTAAAAAACAAAACAAAAGAAAAATCTAAAAAAAAAATCTAACTAATTCATTACCTAATTCGTGATGAGTGTAAATTCGACAAACATATTTGCTTATGTCAGAATGACATTTTTTTTCATATTTATTTAAGTGACACATGACTTTTAGATATCTAATACATGATCTTTAAATTTTTTTTAATGCCAACATTGCGTTGGACACGGTGCCGACACGTGATAAGGTTGTTTAAAATTCGACACGCTAATGGAGTGGTCGCGCAAGTGTCTTGCAAGTGTCGGTGTCCGACACGTGTCCGACACGCATAAGGCACTCACTTTGAAGTGTCCGTGCTTCATAGCCGCTAATTCTATTGTTTATGATCCATGTTTTGGGATCCTCAACAGGAGTGTTCAGAAAGTTTGTTACTGTTAAACCTGGTTATGGCCTGCAATAGGAACCGAATGGTGTAGACGAATCGGAGGTGCATTTCATCTCTGGCTATGTGAGGAAACTAAACTACCTTCAGCATTGTGTTCAATCTCTGTTACCTTGCTGTTGAAGCAAGAGATCAGGCATATTTTATGGTTTTCTCGAGATAAACATCTACAAGAATCACAGAAAGGATATTCTGAGAGGATTATTCCTTTTCATGTGGTTCATCACTAATAATTAGGAAACTGTAATCCAGTTGTCAAGCATTTCTTCAATATTGTGATCATATATAATGAGTAATCTAGATTTCACGGCTAAGTGTTTTGCAAGTTCAGATTTGTTCAGTTGTATGATTGAAATGCAACATATACTAGATTGAACAAACAAAAAAGAAACATGTGTGAACATTAATGCACAATAATTCTGAACATTTTGGTGTCTATTTTCTGGAGTGAAATATTTTCTGGTTTGCTTCTGATCTTTCCAGCTTGTTATATATCCTATTATCAATCTTCGACACCACAAAAAGGATCTTCATTGGTACCTGAGATCACTTGAAGAACTTGTCATTCGTGTTCTTCAGTCGACGTTTTCAATAAAAGCATCGAGACTTGAAGGCTTGACAGGAGTTTGGGTAGGTGTGTTCTTCTCCATGTCATCCCAATAGGCTTTTTAGATATAGGGCCTGTTTGTTTCGCCGCAAAACGTCGTAAGTCGTAAGTTGTAAAATGAGAATGAGAAATGTGAACTGTAGCAGAGAAAATATATTGTATTTTACGGTATTTGGTTGATAAAGTGAAAGTGTAAATGAGAAAGTATATTGTGTTTTACGGCGTTTGGTTGGTAGCGTAAAACTGTAAGTGAAAAAATTGACCACAAATTTAACTGTAGCAGTGATTTAAATATTATAAATACTACTAAATTAAATCTACTATTGCAAATTAAATTATATTAATAAATTTGAGAAAAAAATATTAATAATCTTAATATTTATTTATAACAATAATATTAATAAAATATTAGTATAATTAGTAAATTATTACTAAAATATTAACTAAATAAATAATATAAAATTTTAAGGAAATCTAGAGAACATTAATAAAATTTTAAGAATACTAATAAAACATAAGTTTTCAAAATCTTAAGAAAAATAAAATATAGTTATAATATTATAATATTAAAAAATACTTGAAAATTATTATAATATTAAATTTTATTATAATATTATTGTAATATTATAAAAATATAAAATTAACAAAGTAAAATATAATTATAATTTGACAATAAATTATTATAATAATATTATTATAATGATTATTATTACAATATTAACATAATAAAATATTAATATAATAATATAATATTAATAAAGTAATTATTTATATTAAAAAATTAAATAATTAAATATATAGTAATTTTATATTAAAGTATAATATTGTTATATTAATAAAATATTAACTCTAAATAAAATAATAAAAAATTTGTATAAGTATTAATAAAATTATAAAGTATTAAATAACAATATTAAATAAAAATATTAAATTAAATTAGTAAAATATTAAATAACAATATTAAAAATAGTAAAAAACTAAAGATTAAAAATATAAAATAATAAAATAATTAAATAAAAATTGAACATTGTTAAAAATATTAAATATTTAATAATATTAAATTATATATGATTATGAATTAACTGCTTTGAACTGCAAGTGTATTACAAGTGTGATTTACATGACCTCAAAATTAACTGTAGCAATTGCAAGTAGAAAAATGTGAGTGTAAAAGTGAGATTTACATGACCACAAATTTAACTGTAGCAACTGCAAGTGGGAAAATAAGAGTTGCATTTTGCAACTTGTTTTTCAGCGAAACAAACAGCGGAAAATGGAAAAGAAGTTTTACGACTTACGATTTGCGATCTTTTGCGGCGAAACAAACAGGCCCATAGTACATGTTGATATGGAAAAACAGAAAACACTCGTACGGCTATTATGAGTTCAACCTTTTAGCGGAACATCTTATCTACTATAATTTATTATTTTATTGTTTAGAAATGTGATCCACATAAAAAAAAAACTTCCTAATAGATCATACTTGTTTTCTTCCATCAGCTATCAAGCTTGCTACTAATGGTTATTTTACCTTGCCTTCTGTTTTAAAATTTGATTTCTATAGGAAACCAAAAGGTTGCTGCAATTGGGATTCGAGTTTCTCGGTGGATAGCTTATCATGGGGTAGCATTGAACGTAACTACAGACTTGACTCCCTTCAATCACATCGTTCCTGTGGCATACGAGACAGGGAGGTCGGAAGTCTTAGTGGGCTTTTGGGAGGATCATCGACATATGCAGATAATGATTTAATTGATGTCACATATAATTCTTTGTTGAAGGAATTCTCTGAAGTTTTCCAGCTCTCTCTCGAACACAGATTGATCTCTGACTTGGAGTTGGAGGTTCCAGGGGAAAGCTCATTAAGCATGCTTTCAGACAAATGAATCTACTTGCGATTATGAATAACCTATTGAATTTTCACTGGGATCCCATCAAATTGCGCAAATAGATTCAAGCTACTGGGATTTGAGAGTTAAAAAATCTCTCTCTAGCTAGCATGAGGAGCATAATTGGGGAACGGTATCAGGTACACAAGGAAATACTGTTTCAGTCCAAGTTTTTGTAAGCTCGACTTGAATCATCATCCATTCAATGTATTGTCAGAAGACAGTATCTGATAGCGAATGATTATACATGTGGCAAAGTGACGTAGTTCTGTGAAGCAGGCAGGGTTTCTTGCAACAAGATTTCCAGTAATTCTGAATCATAACTCGGAAGTGGCTATGCATGACTCACAGCTTGCATGCAGTAGTCTTTTTCATCATTGGTAACCATGCATTCAGCACAAAGAAACATGACAGAGGTTGAATCATTTCTAGTCAAAACGGTCAAATGATGCATATCTTGGTTCCAGGTGATCCCGTGCCGTTTTGTCCACTTCATGAATCTTTACAGCCCAGTTGTTTATATTGAATGCCCACAATCTCATTATGTTTGTGCCTATGCTGCTAGTTTATTAAATTCTCATTTCTGATTGTAACAAAAGGAGCAGCTGTTTTGCATTATAATTAATTAACTATTCCCAGTAAATTTGACGAAGACCCATTATAGAAGGGGCAATGCTTTGTTCGAGCCTCAACAATGCCTTTATATGCTCAAATGCGATTCTTCCAGCCAAAGTGAAACCCTGCAAATTGATCTTTATTGCACTTGCCCTGCAACTAGCTATAATGTATGTCTTTAAACAATTAACACTCAGTAAGATGATTTTGATATGCCTGTAAACTTTCAAAGAGTTTCTTGCAACTTGCTCTACATACAGCTTTGTTATACCATCTTCTGTTGAACCATAATATAGAAAATTATTCATGGAATTGTTTAATTTTCCTATGAACAGAACACTCGAGGCATATCAAGGCATCACATTGTTAATTTTGAAACCTCCTGGATAAGTTCGTGCTCCCTGAATATAGCACTCATGATTGCGTCAAAAGAAGGTACAACATTATTAACTACCATACCATGATTTGTTTAGCCAGTATTTGCTGTATTTTGCTTAGTTATGATTTGCTGTATTTTGCTGTACTATATGTCAATGATCCATGTGGATAAAAAGCACCCAATAAGGTTATTCTAATATGCCTATAAACACAAAATGGTTTTCTTTCTACTTGCCCAGCATACAGCTTTGCTATAACCAGCTTTCATTGAACCATATAATGATTCATTCACTGAATTTGTTTAATTTCCTGTGAACAGAAATCATGGCGTCACATTGTTGATTCCGAAACCTCCTTGATAAGTATGTGCTCTCAGAATAACACTGTGATTGCATTAGATGTATGGAATGTCAAACGAAGCTACAACATTATTAACTACCATATCATGATTTGCTTAGTCACAGTGCTTGCTGTTTTTCTGCTTACACGGGCTGTTTGGTTTCAAGGAAGTGTCATTTCTCACTTCCGTTGTCCATCCAAACACCCGAAAAAAATTGAATAAATTCTTTTTCCTTTTCTTTTTTCTTTTACACAACTATTTCCTCACTTTCAGGATGTTACAGTTAATTTTGTGCTCATGTAAATCTCATTTGTAATAAGTTGTAGCTCAAAACAGTTAATTTTGTGATCATATAAATCTTACTTGCATTCTAATTACAGTCCAAATTTTTTATAATTAATTTTTATTTTTAATATTATTTTATGGTCAACTTTGTGGTTAACCTTTCCACTTCCACTTCCACATTACTAACCAAACACCGGAATATACAATATATTTTTTCACTTTCACTTTCCAACTACCGACCAAACGCCGAAAAAGATGCACACAAATTCTCATTTTTCAAAAAAGAAAAAAAAAATATTTTTCACTTCTTCACTTCCGCCCACTTCCTTGAATCCAAACAGCCCCTAAATCGCTATGATGATCACATTTTTCCCAGCACTGAAATACTCATATTCTACATGAGTGTGCTTTTTTTCAGAGTAATTATCAGCTCTAGTATGCTGGAGGCTAAAGATTTGGTAAATTTGCTTGGAATCCAATTCGAATATGGCCGACTCTCACAAAATTGTTTCTAAAATTCAAGCAAAATTAGTCCCAGGGAAAGGATTTCTTCTTGCATTTTTTCACCAAGTTACCTTCTATTAGAGTAGAAATAAGATTATTTGTTATAGTAGAAATAAATTTTTTTCTTTCTTTATTTTTGATTCTCCTATTTCAAGTAGGATATTGTGTATTCGCTTAGTCGTGTCATGATATGTATTTTTTTCCTCTATAAATAAACAATCACACCCTAATTAAGGGTATATGATCTTTTCCTCATCTTGTAAGAAAAAATAGTATCAGAGAAAAGTTCTAACCAACCTTAACTCTAGTTTTTTTGTCTTCGCCTAAAAAAATAAAATAAAACTAATGTTCATGTGAACAGTATTGCAGGTACTATTCATCTTGAACAAGAAAAAAACAGATAGAGCTACTTAATCTTCTTTTGTAGTAATTTTGATGTGACAAACATCTCATTCTCATTCTTCTTGTTTTTTATGACTGATATTAAAGAAATTAAAGACCTCATCGGTGTTCAAATTACCATTAAGAAGTTGAATGGTAAACACTTTTTGTTAGAAGAGAAATCTGTGAGTCTTAAGATAGTTACTTTTCTCAAGCCTGTTATTTTCGAAAAATTGACGTGTAAAAATCTTCTATTAATGTAAAAGAGGATTACAATAGGGTCAATACACCCGACTACAAGAAAGGAAAGAAAATCAACTTATCTCTTCTTTGTTTTGTTGCTGAGTTCTTCTTGCGGCGATAGAGATTGAATCTTGTTCTCCATTGACGAAGAGAGTTTGAAGTTTGGATCTCCTAGCTTTTTGTCAAAAAGATATGAATCTACTTGAAATCTCAAGGAGATTTAAAGAAACTTGATTGCTCTAGCATAAGTTTATCAAGAGTTTTCTCTTGATCTTTTCTATCTCTTTACTCTTTTTTCTTTTTCTCTAGCTTTATCACAGCTATTTATAGAGGAGTTTTGGGATGTATTTGACCCCTTAATTTTCACCATAATGGAATTCATCCCTCATTAAGTGAGAAAAGTGGGTGTAATTTGTTATGACGAAAATTGATATTCTACGATACCAATTGTTACTTCTAAGATCAACATTTGTGGAACTTGACAATATGATCAGTACTGCAAAAGAAAACTATTGTAAAGCAAACTAGCAATACCTTGACAAAAGAGTAAAAAAGAAAGCACACGAGGATTTAACGTGGTTCGGCCAAAACTTGGCCTACGTCTACGGGGAGAGAATTTCAGAGAGCTTTATTAATAACTTGGTACAAAGAGATTTAACCTTCTTCTTGATGCAACAAGAGTATTCACCTTCTTCCTTAATCTAGACTTAGATTATAAGAGTATTACCTTATCTCTATGCACTTTCACCTTGCTCCTCTCTTTGCTTGGCTTCTTTCTGACCTCTTTGGTGTTCTCCACTATTTTCTCCTTGAGATCAGCTTGATTGAGGCAATTACAATGCTTGGTTACAACTTTTATTTATAAGATTTTACAATACAACTTATATTTGGATTATGAGATGATCATGGTCTTTGGCTGGTAGAAGAATTTTGATCAATCCTTTTAGAAGTCGATCTCCTTGATCTAGAAGGATTTTAGATTCTTTAATCTTTAGAAACAAACTTTCATTGAATGGGAATTTAATTCAATTCGTATCCTACCAGAATAAGGAAACCCGCAATCGCTTGAAAAGAAAACTGCTTCACCTTGATTTGTTTCTTCAAGCCTTCATCTTCTCCAACTCAATTGGATTTTCTTTAACCATCATCTCCTCTTGAAAACAAGGCAAAATCCTAACAAGCTCCACCTTTACTATCTTTTCAAGCCTTTACTAAAACAACTTGAGATTTTGATTTAATACCTTGATCCTTTTCTTAGTTGTAACTGTGTCGCGAAGCTTTTAGTTTTTGCCCCCTCCTTGGGGCCTTTGGCTGATTTACTGCCATGGCTTGGGTCATCTCGGACCTTTCCCGAATACACCCTTTCTCCTTGCCGCAACACTTTGACCTGGTTCACGTCCGTTGTAGTCTTCCTTGAAGCTCCACCTCGCTATGAACTCCCTTCCAAGCTTATCCTTGAAGCTCCACCTCGAACTGAGTATCTTTTCTTCAACTTGTATAACCCTCCACACTTCTCTCTTTCTAGGATTACCCTGCCTCCTTGGCTAACTGTGATGACGCCTTGTTGCACATGGATTCAGCATCCTTCTTTGTCGAGCACCCTTATGGATATTAGATTGTAGCGTGCCTCCGGGACATACCAGACTGCCTCCAGAGCACGCACCGTCTTATCTCTTTCTGTAACCTTGACTGTCTCAGTGCCAATGACATCGCAAGCTGAACTATCCATTATCATGGCAATCCCTTTCTCCTTTACAACTAAGGAGTTGAGCAGCTCCTTTTGGGAACATACATGAACCATACTATCTGAATATACTGAATCAAATATCCAGTCTTTACCTTGAGAAGTGTTATCTTCGTTGGAAGCCATTAATACTCGATTTCCTCTAAACCACTCGATGCTATGTCTGCTTCCGCGGCTTGTCCCTTCTTCTTCAACCACTCTTGCCGATGCTTGCAGTTATTCTTCCAATGACGTTTTCTCTGACAAAAGTGACACGCTTTTGATGAGCCCGGACCTTGTTGGACCAAAGGTTACAATCCTCGGTTTTGTATTTTGATGATAACAAAGCATATGAAGTATTAATCAAGTTCAAGAGCGTATTTGAGGGTTTAAAAAGATCTAACAGGTTTCTTCCTCTAAAGGAAGGTGTTGATGGCTCAATGGTACTCAAGAACAGGATCATAGTTCAAAGCACTCAGCATCGCTCAAACGTCACTATTAGAGAAACCTGCTTGAAGATTCTTGTAGTCGATTAGAACCCTGTAAGAAACTAGTTTGTTAAAGAGTAGAATATAGATTTGAGGCTTAAAGATATACACATAAAAAAATGCACGTTTTCAAAAGTATGATTTTGACATGTTTGATTTTGATACTTGTTCCATATTTTCTTAAAAATTTCTATCTCAGTTTAGACCTTGTATCTTATAGCTATGCATGTCTTCTCTCTTCCAAAATTCAAATAAAAATTATTTGAAAAGTTTTTTTATCTTCAAAAATATCTTGACCTAGTTTTTGGTCTAGGTCGGTCGACCGGGCGGTCGACCATGCTTATTGCAGGCCAGAACAGTCGACTACACGGTCGACCGAACCTCTGGCAATTAGGGTGTGCACGCTGTGCACATTCCCGGTCGACTGGTCCCTTATTGCGGTCGACCGGACGGTCGACTGACAGTAACCAATTTGATCTCGGTTAAACACGGTCGACCGACCGGTCGACAGTCAAATTTTTTTGAATGGCCGGTCGACCGACATACTGCTAGATTGGCAGTAACAGGCAGTTTTTGAAAGCTATTTTTAAACATATTTTTTAAAACGTGGTAAGTTGAATTTTAAGGATCAATTTCTTCCTTTTAGACTTGGTAAAACTATTCTAAAAGTGTTTTTCTAAAACCTATATAAAGGGTTATTGGGATTGAATATTTCACAACAACAAATTCTATTGAAATTCTAGTTTTTGCTTTCAAAGAGAAAAAGTTTCAAGTTTTCTTTTGTGCTCTTATTTTCAAAGTTTTTAATTGAGTTTTTCTGCTCTTAAAATCTCTCTTTTCTGATTTTCACTCTCACTTACATCCTTGAGCTTCAATTTTACATTTTACTCTATAAGATTTTTGTAAGAGAGTTGCAAGCGAGTGTTTGTGATCTCTTGATCACCCAGAGCTTATTATCTCAATTGGTTTTGTGCTGTATTTGATGTAGAGGATTGAGTTGGGGAGTTGTGTACTCCGAGTGGTTGTAATTTCTTATTGTAAGGTCCTTTTGTGGAGAATCCAGTAGTGGATAGTGAAATCCTTCATAGTGGTGAAGGCAGGGACGTAGAGCGGTGGCTCAAACCTTGGAACAAATTCTTTTGTTTGCGATTGCTTTATTCTCTCTATTTACTTGTTTATCATTCATTTATTTTTGTCGATCAATACTCATCTCAACAAGATAGCAATTGAGCACCTCAACTCTTATCTAGAGGAATCACGAGGAGAAGTTCAGAGCCCTTCATGGGGAATCCAGCTTCAAGTCTTGTTTTAAGTGATCGGCTGCATTATTTCATATTATATTGTCTTGAATTTTTATTTGATTAGCTATATACCTATTCACCCCCTCTTGGTGTAATTTCAATTGGTATCAGAGCCTTGGTCTCTAGTTTTGGTTTAACAACCTTAGAGAGATCTTAGTTACTATTTATTTCATTGACATCTTCATTCTTATCCACTATAGTAAAAATGGCCGAAGGTATTAAGACTCCTCCCAAGTTTGATGGCCTTAACTTTCTCATATAGAAGGTTAAGATGGCCATATTTTTGCAATCCCTAGACGCGGGTTGCAAAGACGGTGACTAAAACCCTTTAATGTACCCACTGGTGATGAGGACACTTGGTCCGATATTGCCATCAAGGAGTTTGATGCCAATGTAATGGCACACTATGCATTACTTCAAGCCTTGAACGATGACGACAAAGCTAGGGTCATTCATTGCAAATCCGCCTACGAGATTTGGTCACACCTATGGTCACTCATGAGGGAACATCACAAGTTAAGAGGGCTAAAATTGATCTCTTGCGTTCTCAATATGAAAACTTCACTATGCATAAAAATAAGTCCATTTTGATATGATTACAAAATTACTAAAATAACTAATATTCTTGCTTTTTTAGGTGATGCCATTGACAATGATCAAAAAGTCCAGAAAGTCATTCATGCACTTCTACCCTCACGGGAAGTCAAAGGTACTACATTGAAAGAGTTAAATGACAAAAAAGAGATGAAGCTCATCGGTCTTATCGGCAACCTTAAGACCCATGAGATGGAGAGGAAGGTTAGAGAAGAAATGACACCACAAAAGAAGAAGATAATTGCCTTCAAGTCTACTCCCACCTTCTCCGACAATGATGAAGAAAAAGATGATGATGATGAAGATCTTTCCCTCTTTGTAAGAAATGTAAGGAAGATGTACAACAAGACAAAGATCAACAATAGGAGACGAGGACAAGGAAAGGAGGAAAAGAAAATCATCTGTTTCAACTGTCAGAAACCCGGACATATCATTGCCGAATGTCTGGATATCAAAAATAAGCCATCTTTCTCAAACAAGTCAAAGAAGCTATTTAAGAAGAAAGCTCTCAAAGTAACATGAGATTCAGAAAGTGAATCCGAAGAGGAGGTGGACATGGCAAACATGTGTTTCATGGCAAATGATAACTGTAATATCCCTAGTTTAAAATATCGTATATTTTTTTATATTTCTAAGTATTTATTTCACTTTGTTGATTATCTTATTATTATTCTTTAACTTGATTTATAGTTATTACTATTATTAGATATGCAAATTATTTTAAGATATTAGCATTGGCTATATTTATTTTTGCCATTATATTATTATTAATTTTTATTCTTAGTAATGGTGTTTCATTATGATTATTATTATTATTTCTATTGTTATAGTTATTTTAATTATTATTAGTAGTATTGTTAACTATTATTGTTATTAATATTATGTATTGGTATTATGTTGTTGGTTATTATTACTAGAGTATTATTATTAACATATTAATTATTATTATTTATTTCTATTATTACATGGTTAATTATTATTATTTATCATTATTAGTATTATTATTAATATTATGTTTGTATTATTATTTTCCCTCCTTGATTCTTTCCCCCATACCCATTATTTGTTGACCTGTTTTCCTATTTCCTTGATTCCTAATCCAACCCATTTACATAGACCCAAACCCAATAAGATCTCAACCCATTACCCTCATAATCTTATCTAAATCCTAATCCTAAATGATAACTAAAATCCTAACTAAGCAAATCCTATCTAATCATATCTAATTCTAATCATATCTAAAATCTTATCCTAACAAATAAATCCTAATCTAACCCTATCGCCATCTAATCCTAATAAATCAAATCCCAACCTTAACTACTAAATCATAAATCCTAATCCTAATAACTAAATCAAATCTTAACTAACAAATTATCTTAACCCCTAAACCCATTACCCTTTATCTAAACCCATATCTAATAAGCCTGCATCCATTAAATCCAAACCTAGAATCTTATCTATTTAATCTAAATCCTAAACTAACCAAATCCTAAACTATCTATCAAAATCATATCTAATCTTAACAATTAAATCCTATATTAAACAACTAATCCTAAATCCTAACAACAAATCCATCCTAATCTTAACTAATTCAAATCCTAACTAATATATAATCCAAATCCTATCTATTAAATCCAAACCCAACCCATAATCTCATCTATTAACATCAAATCCTAACTAAATCCTAAATCCTAACTAATTATCCTATATAATCTCAACCCCAAACCCACCTACCCAATAGGTTACCCTATATAAGCATGCTCTAATCCATCTTATTTCCTAATCTAAACCATAACCCTTCTTTCCTCTCTCCCCAAGACCAAGCCATGCCCTATAGCCGCCTCCTCTTCCCTTCCTCCTTCCCCCATCAACAATCGCATCCCTCGCCAAGACACGCATCCACCCCCTACTCAGCCCCATCCTCCGCGACCTCTGCCCCCTCCACCGGAGCCTCCGTCGGCGCGCCCACAAGTCACCCTATTGTCGTTTCGGATTCGTTCGGTGAGATCCAGACCCATTGTAGGAGATCCGAACCAAATTCGGATCTGTGCCCGTTATGGACCCGATACACAGGCAATTCGAAAACTGATCCACGAGATGATCCGTAGATCAGTATCGGCTCGTACAGTGAAGATCAGACGGCGATTCAGTTCCAAAATCACGTCATTTCATGTGAGTGTTTATTTCTTTGTACTGTTATCATTTATTTTTAGACGGTTCCTTATTTAATGTTTATTGATTTAAATTACATGAGCATCTTAATAAAATCCCGATAAATAATTGAAGTCATTAATGAGAATCATATTATCTATTATTTCATGTATTGGATTGTTTCTATAGATTCAGGTATTAGTCCTCTTGGTATGTCGTGCGTGATATGGTTTCATCAGATTCATTGAGATTGACGACTAGTAATTGATTCTGTTTATTTGTGGGGAGTTCAAATAAATGTATGATAGATTTTCTACAGAAAATCATTACTACCATCCTGGAGAGTAGTAGACATGTTATAGATGATGAATTGGTCATATCATTGAGGGTTAACTTATATAAAGTTAGCACCTTGTCACGAAGATGTGGTACTTGTATTTACTGATTTTTAGGATTATTTGATTTAATTGGATTTGTTAGTGATTGGGTTGGTCAGTGTACTAAATGGTAACATAATTTGAGTTGAGATTGGGAGCAGATCAGATTAATTAACAAAGTGAATTTTACAGATATATCGTTAATTATTAGTCTTAGATGATTATGATATCGGAGAGCTGAGTATTTCAGTGGTGATAGATCAGATGGGTATTTAATGTTAATGCATGTGAATTTTAGATTCTGTCATGTAAGTTACTTAGCAGATTTGATTCCTTTTATTCGATGATAATTTAGATGGGATCTTGGACTTAGACTTGTCAGTAGACTCAATTGGAATGAAGTAGACCTTGAGTTGAGGAACAGGTGTTTGATTGGACTGATCAGGACTAGTGGATTATACTTTTTCATATTTGATTTTTGACTTGGATCCTTTTGATTGAGCTTGATGGAACTGAGGGTTGACCGATGATCTGGATTGGGTTTGGATAATGATCACTATTTAGATATAGTGGAGTGTATAATTATTTAGATATTGAGACTAGTATACATCAATGATTTAAAGGAGAGACATATTGACGATTTAGAGGATTAGAGTAGATCGACAAGAAAGAGAATTGAATATTGATTTATTGAACTTGTGGCTTACTGTACCGAATTACTTTTTTATGGATTGATACTTGATGTTTACGATGACTGTATTAAGATCATGGGTGATGGATTCATTACTGTTATTATCCAGTATTGGTGGATGAGATTTTGATCAGTTCTATATGAGATCGTATATTGATTAAATGGTGCACGATTGTTATAGTATTAATTCATATTATTGAAAGTTACTGGGAAAATATTGTCAGACCGTAACATATACATTATTCTATTGTTCTACCGTTTACACGATAATATTGTTCACATTGTTATTGTTACATCATTGATATTATTACTGTCACCATATCGTCCCAGTAATCGAAATAATATGGATATTGATTGATCTAAATAATAAAGTAAATTAACAACTTATACTGGGATTCGAAAAATTGGTGGAGGAGATGCCTGTATTTTGGGTGGACCTAGGATACAGGTTGCGCAGCCGAGATACGGTTCCACTGCAGGGTTCCGGGAGATGACTGACATCCCGTATTGTTCATATTGTCATTTTTATTGACACATTGTTATTGTTATTGACTACCTAGCGGTAGGACTTGGTTCAGCGTAATGTGATTGGGCCGTGGTTCCGGGTATGTACGGAACCCACCTCAAGTATGGACAACGTCTCGCCCATGTAATGAGCCTTAGTCGGTGACTCCCAAACCAGGCGATTTTAGGGCACCAGATGAGAAAACACCCCAAGGACTTAGGACTTGAGCAAAAAAGGTCACAAAAATAAGAATTTTTATTTATATGAACCACTTTTAGGCATAAATACTTATGCTTTATGAGGCATAAATACCCAGCTTAATTAGAGGATTTTTTTTTGATAAATGTATATATATATTTTTATATAAGACATGAGAATCTTTGTTTTAGAACCCTAAGTGTGTAAGTGTATAAAGTATGCATATTTTATCAAGGTAAAAATTAAGACTAAATTACTTTTCCAATTTTTCTTCCTAACCTCAAAATCAACAAATAATTTTATTTTGACCAAGTGTAAGAAATCCTAATCATAATCATCTTATTCCTTAAAATTAACTTAATTTTTTACAAAAATAAGTCAAAGTATTATTTTCCATTTCAAAAAGTTTTAAAGAAAGATTTTTTTTAATTAGTGAAGTTAGTGATTTGAATCGATCCCCTTTCTTTTAAACTTTTGAATTTAATTGGATAAATTTCATGATTATCTTCTCTCTATCATACCCTACATGAATTAGGACATTAAGACAAATTATTTGCAATATTCATTATAGAATATATGTAGGAATGTAATAATATTTATGCAATATATGTGTCCAAACACACCCCCACACTTATCTTTTGCTCGTCCTCGAGCAAAACAAAGAGAAAAGAAAAACTAAACAGACCAAACTTAACTCACTTTCGTAGAAATCACGGTTGCACTTAGCACGTGAAACAAGCCGTTAAACCTCTAGGTTACCCCTAGAGGACGAGTTTTGTCTCGTGAGGGTTTTCAGTAGATTGCACCCACAAAATCCATGAATCAAAAGAAATAAAGTGTTAATATTTTCAAAAATGTATTTTGAAGTAAAAAAATATTTGAAGTATTAATGTAAAAATTCAAGTAATCTATAAGTCATATGATTAGCAAAACTTAATCATTTCTAAACTTAGTCTCTATTCAAAAACTTGTTTTCAATTAAGGTAAGGATTAAAATTGTATTTCTCATCTAGTCTATTATTTTACCCTAAGTCATATGCATCTCTAGTGACCGTGAAAATTTGGCTCAGGATTCTTCAACTCTAACTCTTATGCCTTATTATTTTCTTTTTTTTTTAATTTATGGCGGTAATATCCCTTAGCTCATTAGGCTTTCTAATTCGCCCATGTAACGAGTCTTAGTCGGTGACTTTCAAACTAGACGATTTTAGGGCACCAGGTGAGAAAACACCCCAAGGACTTAGGACTCGAGCAAAAAAGGTCACAAAACTAAGGATTTTTATTTATATAAACTACTTTTAGGCGTGAATACTTATACTTTATGAGGCACAAATACCCAACTTAATCAGAGGATATTTTTTTGATATATATATATATATATATATATATATATATATATATATATATATATATCTAACGCATGAGAATTTTTGTTTTACAACCCTAAGTGTGTAAGTGTATATAGTATGCACATTTTATCAAGGTAAAAATTAAGACTAAAGTACTTTTCCAATTTTTCTTCCTAACCTCAAAATCAACAAATAATTTTATTTTGACCAAGTGTAAGAAATCCTAATTATGATCATCTTATTCCTTAAAATTAACTTTATTTTTTTACAAAAATAAGTCAAAGTATTATTTTTCATTTCAAAAAGTTTTAAAGAAAGAATTTTTTTTTTAAATTAGTGAAGTTAGCATGTTAGTAAACTCTCCCCCACACTTAACTCATGCATTGTCCTCAATGTATGAATGAAATGCAATAATACATGAAAAAGAGAAAGGGAAGGAAAATTGTCACCTCAAGGTGGTGGTTCCGGTGGTGGTATTATTGGGCCAAGCGTTTTTGCCCAATGTAGATACTGTGAATTTTCATGGAACCCACCTTTCATAACCTCTTTCCTATTAACATTTTTATAATCCCCAATATGAATAGGATCGTGTGATTTTCTAGCATGAAATTTTTCCCAGTTATCTGACCCGTCTTGGATATCATTACGGAATCATATTGATTTAAACCTTGGTCCAACAATGAAATGTGATTTTGTGGAATAGATGATTTGGGCTCAACAATGAAGGGAATGGGAACCGATACGGACTCGGGAATAAAACTCAAATCAAGTTTAGATTCAAGAGTAGGAGTTGATTCATGAGTTTGGTCCAAATCATAGAATTGAAATTCACATTCATTTCTCAATAATGGAATGTGACTATCCAAAATAAGTGGTTCATGTTCAAACTCCATAGGGGTAGGAATTAGTGTTGGCTTCAGAATTAGGTCTGAATCGGGTAAGGATACCGGAGTCAATATAGATTCAAAAAGTGAAACTGATCACAATATTGAGAACCGGTGTCACATTCATCTTCAAGTTCAATCTTATTAAAATAAAAACTTGCCAATTTATCAATGGGTTGATCTTGGTCAGGTTCAAAATTATGTGGTGAAATTGAATCTTGGTTAAAATCTCTAAGATACCATGATTCTTCATCAATATGGCTAGGAGAATCAGGAATGGTCAAAAATGTGTTAGGTAGAGTTTTCTCATTCCTATCATTAATTGTGTTGACCAAATAACTCACTTTTGCTTCTAACCTATTAGGAGATTTGAGACAATCCGTTTGGGATTGAATATAATCATTTTGGGACTGAATCATGAATTCCATATTCTTTTCTAAGTCAACAGGTTCTTGTTGTGGTTGGACTTGAAAATTAGAGTAAGGATCTTGGATTTGGGAATTGTTTAAGAGAATTGATTTTGCCATGATTTGTACTTGTCATGTGGACTCAAGGAAGGCTTCAAATGTCTCTTCTAAAGAAGATTTCTCTTCTATAGGTTGGTCTTGGTATAAATTATATGAAGCTGTTTGTTGGTAAGGTTGTTGATAGTAAGACTTGGGGGAGTTGTATCCCCACTGACGCGGTGAAGAGTGGTGATGATTGTCCCATTCTTATTCATAGTACTGGGATTGGGGCATATATTGATTCGGATAAGACCAATCTGGCATACTTGGTTGGTTGGAGTTATGTAATGCTACCAACATCCGAATTGAAAGAGGTTGGGGTGAAATATGGCTTTGTGTTATAATCAGAATAATTGTAATTATAATCCATTTTCACAAGAACAAACAAAAACAAACAAATAAACAAACAAGAAAATAAAGAAAAATCTAGCCTATGTTAGGGTAGAGCTTAGACCTAGACGACTCCTACTGTTGATTATCCACAGGAGGTATATTACAGAACCTGACCACAAGTTAATCGGCCAGGTAGGGGTAAGATTGGTGGGAGGTATCCGTGCCTAAGCAACGGGCCTAATTATGCCAAACCACTAGCCTTCGGAGTTTCGCCCCTCAATTCCCAACCTTAGACACTAATTTGGCAAGAGTTAACTTCTAACAACTTTCCCCTTAGGTCAATCCCTATTTGAGTCCGAGATGTCCCTAGGGCCAACGTCTACTCAATTTTATATTAGGCTGGGTTAGTGAGTGAGGAGATGGTTTTTGTGCTAAGGAAGGGTAATGATTTTCCCACCTTATCTTGTTTAAGGATATTTCCTTAGTCTTTTTAGTGTAGTGTACAAGTATAAAGCAAAAGGTAACATTCAAGCAATATGAATCACTCAAAATATATTCCTAAACTATATGCAATGCACACATACCTTTCCCCCAACACTCTTCAACAGTAATGTAAAGAAACGAAATAGACAGATGCCCTAAGATGCAAGAGTCTAAACATTTTTTAGCATTTACAAAGCAACAAGTTATTGTTGATTAGAAATATATACAGAGTGAGTTAAGCAGATAAACTAATAACTGCAGAGAGCTAATCTCTGAAAAGTAACCTGTAAGAGATTACAGTTAGTAGTTCACCACAGTTGTGGGCTCTGATGCTCTGTCTTCTTGGATAGAGGCACAGAGTAGCAATATGTCCACTACAGCTCCTAGTTTTGTGTAATTAGCCCCTGTACACCAAAACAAAGAAGAAAAAGGGATTAATTTGTTAACGTAAATTAAAAAGAAAGAAAACTTACCATCCCTCCCCGGCAATAGCGCCAAAATTTTGATCGAGCCAAACCTGCACAAAAAAATACAGAAAATTAGAACAGTGCTAGGTCCTCAATTCCATAATGTAGCCTAGGGCTAACGGGTCGTGATCCACAAGGAGGGACAACGATGAAAGCGTTATGTAAGTTTCTTCTTTTAATTTACAAAAATTAATTAATACATATCTTCTCAGTTTATAAAAAGAAAATAAAAATATTAAGTTAAGTTAAGAGAAGATGGTAAAAGAAGAGATGGTGGTGTTGTTTTATTTTAATTATAAAAGAAAAAAACAAAAAGAGATAAAGAAAAGTGTTGATGCAAAAATCAAAATAAAAAGAAATAAAAGAAGAATATTTACTCTACTGTTGAACCGTAATGAAATTTTCCTTAGCATGGAATAAAACAAAGTAATAGAAAAGAATAAAGGAAAGCAAGGCTTCAGCGAGATCGAGCACATTGAAGAAAAGTGAGAAACCTCCATTGATTGTCACCTTCAATATAAGTTTCTTGAAGAAAAGATTATAATAGTGTCACTCTACAATAACTCTTCCTCTCTTTTAATCATGTAACTCTCTCTAGCCTAAGCTAAAAAGAAAATAAAAGAAAAATAAAAATTACATTAAAGAGGAAAAGAAAAATCTAAAGTAGAGCTCTCTCTCAAGTGGTGCCCTTTTTACCTTCGAGGCATGAGGGTATTTATAAGAGAAAACCAGAGGGATAGAAAGCCTATAAAGATTGGAAGATCTGGATATTTCTGAATTTGAATTCTCCCCTTATCTCCAAACTTGATTTGATTTATCCAGAAATTCAATTCTGATCTGCAGGCTGTTGGCGTGTTAATTGCTGAATATCAGTTTTCAAATGATAGAATTGGAACAAGTGATCAACAGAATAATTGTAGCCCTTTAAGTCTTATTTGTTTAGCATCTTGAAACATTAGATTTGAGTTTCAGTAGTGAAAGTCATGATTAAAATTCTAAATGGTATCCAGCCTGAATTCGAATCTAAATTGCTTCATCTCATCCGTTGATTTTCTCTCTATTCAATTATCCTCTTGAATTTTCAATTTGTCTTCTAGAATTAATAAGATATTCACTTATCTTCAGCGAAACAGATAGGGTCTTCAAACAATCCAATTTTCTCTTGAAATTAGATAATATTATCTTGTCTGATATATCCAGTTTTTAGATAAGATAGCTTTTAGAACCTTTGGATTTGAATCGATCCCCTTTCTTTTGAACTTATGAATTTAATTTGATAAATTTCATGATTATCTTCTCTCTATCATACCCTGCATGAATTAGGATATTAAGACAAGTTATTTAAAATATTCATTACAGAATATATGTAGGAATGTAATAATATTTATGCAATATATGTGTCCAAACAATGAACCTAGAAACATACAAGAGAAGTGTTATTAACATAAATTAATATTGAATAAATGTGAAGAAGTGGTATAAAATATGCATGTTTAGAGAGTAATCATACCCCACACTTATCTTTTACTCGTCCCTAAGAAAAATAGAGAATCAAAAAGCTATCCAATTTATTATACCATTTTCGCAGGTGGCACGATTGTACTGAGTGTTGGCCCAAAGGCCCATCACTCTAGTTTTGATGATGATCAACTCATGTAGTTATAGTACTAATAATCTTGTGTTTATTTAGTCTCAGATTTGTGATCAAGATCTTAGTAGGTGTGTAGCTTCAACAAAAGATTTAAAGTCAAGTTTTGGAGCTAGTACGGTTTGATTCAAGAGCTTGTGCATCAAGACCACATCAAGAACTCAAGAGGAGTCTATCTCTTTGGATCATGTTTAGACCAAGTCAAGAAGATGAGAAGACTTCAAGTGAAGACCTTTAAGATCAAGACTTGAGTCTAGGTTTATTTTTTTATAAGATTTTGTTTTTAGATAAAATGTAAATGATAGAATAGTTGGTGGATTGCTCAAGTATACCATACACACACACACTCTTGATTTAGATGAGTTTTCATAAAAGAATTTTTAGTTTGGAAAAATACAAAAGAGTTTTCATTTTGGAAAAATACCGGTTTGGTTTTTGGAATTCAAAGTATACATGTCTTTAACCAAAATCATGTTTAGTACTTAATGTCAAAAACATAGATATTTCACCATGTATGTGTAGTGGATCATATCCATACACTCTATACTTTAAAAGTGTTTAAAATATCTTGTTTTTGTATTTGGAGAAGTATTGGAAAAACCAATTTTGGAAAAATACAGTTTTCGTTTTTAGCCAAAATTTTCAAGTTACAAAAATTGTTCAAATTGTTTGTAACATGTCTTGATTTTGTTCAAGCATGTTTGATTATCAAAGTGTAATACTGAAACTATTTTTGTAGATTTTTCGTGAATTTATGGGATTTTATTTAAGTTAAAAAGCCAACATTTTAAATCCCTTATTAAAGCCTGCCAGGCTCTGGCGGTCGACCGACCGGTCGACCAGACCAAGAGCTGGTCGACCGGAGATGTCGATCGATGTGCACAGATGTGCACAGGATGGGCCGGTCGACCGCACGGTCGACCGCCAGAGAGCAGCTGCTCTCTGGAAAGTACCCCGGTCGACCGGGCGGTCGACCGGCAGAGAGCTGAGCTCTCTGTATCCTGGCCACGGTCGACCGGCCGGTTGACCGCTGGCACAACGGTCAGAAATCTGACTGTTGGCCGGTCGACCGGGCGGTCGACCGACATGCCAGTCTGGCTCCCAACGGCTAGTTTTTCTAGCCCTATAAATTGGGGCTTTTGGGGGCTGTTTTATACAAGATTTTTAAAGTGGTTTTGCACCAGATTTTCCTACTCTATTAAGAGGTTTTTTCCACTTATTTGAGAGCAAATATTTCCAATCAAAAGGGGAGTTTTATCAAGAGTGTTTCAAAGTGATTTCTTGAGTTTTCTTCCACCATTTCAATCCTTATTTTCTCACACAACACTTAAGCTATCCATTGACATATTCATCCTATAAGAGTGTTATTGTGAGAGGATTTTAGGTGATCAAAGTGTTGTGATTACCAAAGTTCTTATTTGTACTTTGAGGAGGCGGACGTGTGTGTTCGCGTTGTTTCGGGTTCTAGTGTGAACTCGGTGTTTGAGGTGCGGCCTCGGCGAGCTAGTGAGCTTGCGGTGTGTTCGGGACTAGAGAGTCCAAGAGTTCTAGTGGGAACTCCTTGTAGGTGTTGCGGTACCGAGTGATCCGGTGGGATCGGTTTATAGTGGAAATCCTTCAAGTGTGAAGGCGGGGACGTAGAGCAAGTGTGCTCGAACCTCGAAACAAATATCCCGTGTTTGCGATTGCTCTCTCTCTATCTCTTACTTGTCTTTATATCTTGCATGCTTATATTGTCTTTATCTTTATATGCTTGATATATTGTGTGCTTAATTGTTATATGCTTGGGGATTGTTTGCTAACACTCGTATTCAACCAAGAGAGCCAACGCGGCACCTCAACTCTTATTTAGAGGAATCTTGAGGAGTTAGTCCAGAGCCCTTCACGGGGAATCCGGCTACACTCTTGTGTTATACATGGTGTTTAGTTTAAGAAGTTTTAGTTTGCATCATATAAGTTTTAATTCCGCATTATTGACCATTAGATTAGCTCATCACCTATTCACCCCCCTTCTAGGTGATTTACAATTGGTATCAGAGCCAAGTGCTCTTAATTTGGGTCTTACAACCTAGAGTTAAAGATCTTCTTTTATAGCTAATCACAATATTTATGCACACACCAAGGATTTCATGTCATCTCCCACTTTTGACATTCTTAACATCCAAACATGGAAGGTTAAGATGTCTTTGTACCTCAAAGGCCTAGGCATTCATGTTTATTTTGCCACTACTAAAAATTCATATTGTTTAAATGGCAAAAATATTGAGGCTAATGCAAAAGCCCTACATGCTTTAAGATCTACCCTAAATGATGATTATTTATCTAGGGTTGCTAGTCTTGATTCAGCTTTTGTAGTTTGAAACTCTTTGATCTCCCTTGGCGAAAAGGAACAATATTATGCGGGGAGCGACTCGGATGTTGGAAGTGACGCTTCCAACTTGTGCTATATGGTCCAAAGGGATAACCCCCTTGAGGTAAACACCGAATCCGAGCTAGAAGAAGATGTTGATATGTCTTGTGATGAGCTTGAATCATTTTGTCAACAACTTCTTGGAAAATATGAATTGCTTAAAAAGGATAACAAGAAAATGAAAAATAAATTTGATTGTTTGTTAAAAGAAAAAGACTCTTTTCAAACTAATTTGAAAATGTTTTAAAAGAAAATGAAAGTTTGAAAAATGAGAATGTTTCCTTACTTTCTAAATTGAATGATCTTTGTGAAGGAAACACATCTTTGAAAAATAAAATTGTTTTGGTGGAAAAACAAAAGGAAGTTGCTTTGCAAGAAAACACTTCTTTGAAAAGAAAAATTGTTGAAAAAGAAAAAGTTAATGTTTCTAAAAAGAATAAGAAAAATGATTCTCATTCTCACCATGCCTTACATGCCACTATTAATCAAAATGAGATGAAATTTTTGAAAAATAAAATAAATTGTTTGAGCTCAACCTTGAGCACATGTGCATTTAATCATAAGAAATTAGAATCCTTGTTTCAAAAGAAACAAGTTCCCCATGTTCATGCACATCACCCTCATCATGCATATGCACACTTTGCACGTCATGACCACACCCACACTCATATGCATCCTAGAGTGTACAAATGTACACATTGTGGCTGCAAAGGCCATTTAGCAAAGTTTTGTTTTGATAAGATACATCATGTTAATGTTGCTAATAAAAATGTTTGGGTTCCTTACAAGACTAACCCCAAAGGACCCAAAAGAAAATGGGTACCGAAGTCCCCACCTTGTGTATTTGATGTAGGTGCGGGCTCTCACACGATGTTTGAGATTTGGTGCCTTGGTGGTGGTTGCACATGGACTTGATGGACATACATTGGATGCACCGCTATCAAGGAGGTTTGGTGGGACAACCACCATGTTTTGGAGACTTAGAGCATAGTTCTTTGGTTTGGTAACTATCTCTAAACTCCTATTTTATTTATTTACATGCATTCATATTTGATGAATCTTTAGCATGTTTTAGTTTTATGATCATGCATTGTATTTCATATGATGAAGACGTGTCTAGATGAAATTTTCATTAAAACTTATGTATATATGTGTACAAGTAGTGGGTAACAATTGATTCTTATATGTTTGTACTTTATTGCTCACTTGTGCCTATTACATGTACATATATAGCTTAGTTTTGTTGATCTCTTCACTTATACATGTTTTCCTATCTTTGTGCATGTTTTCACTTCATGTATATGTATTTTGTATTCAAATCTAATAAATATACATGTATACCCCATGAGTCATTTGCCTTCATGCAATTACATTATGGACTCTTTTTTATGTTTGGGATATGTATGCATATTATTAAGTTTGGATAAAAACATACATATACCTAGAAGTTATGTTTAAATGAAAAATGAATTTTCATGATAAAATGATATTTGTTTTGAGCTTTATCGATTACCTTCATGGAAAATGTTAATTACATGATTCTTGTGCACTCACACCTTATTTGTTTATTCATGACTACGTTTCATGATCATTTTGAGCTTTATAGACTTTGAGTGTCGAATTTTGTGTATTTAGTATGTTTCATGATACATATGATTTGGTTTCATGTTTTTGAAGGATCTTTAACTAGTTTTTCAAAAATTACTTTTTATTAGTTATTGTTCTTCATTTGGTAGTGATTTTCAATGCTAAATTATTTTCAAAATTATTTTGAAAACCCCTACCTACCTCTTCAAGGGAGGACAGATGGGCGGGTATGCCTTGTAAGCTTTATTGAAAATCTTTTATCTTGTGCATATAAAGGATGGTAGCTATGAGTTATATACTTGATTTACATTGTTATTTTCAATTGGTATCTCAATTGATATTTATTTTGTATATACTCATATTTTGTTTCCTATATATGTATGCTTCCTCATTTCAAATAATATCAATTTCTATTGGTATTCTCTTTTCATACATATATATATATGATTTGTTTGTGCTTGATTGTCTAGATAATTACATGTTTAAAGCACAAAGTTTGTTTATGCTAAGCTTAATTTAAATCTTAATTTTTAATTGATTTCTCAATTGGTATCTTTTATATAAGCTTATGCATTATCTTCAATTGGCATTTTTTATTGATATCAAAATGTACAATATACTTCAATTGGTATCGATTGATCTATTTATTTCAATTGGTATTCATATTTTTCATTGGTATCAAGATACAAAAATGTTTTAATTACAATTAAAAATTCAAAATTTGTAATGTTTATTTACAATTAGTATCTTAAAATTTGTTTTACTAAGATATCTCAAAATTTGTTTTATTGAGAAAAATCAAAATTTTGTTTTAATAAGAGATATTAAAAATGTTTGATTTATATTGCCTATATGCAAGGAGAGCTTAGCATCTCTTCTACATATAGATTCATGTTGAGTGTATCATATATTGAGGAGCTTGACAACTCTTCTTTATGCGGTTCACGTGTGTAGGGGGAGCTTCACATCTCCTCTTATGCATTACATATTATGTGTTATGTGAGTTAGGGCTTGTCATCCCTTCTTCATATAAATGCATATATGTAGGGAAGTTAACTTAGCGTCTTCCTCTTCATGAATGTATATCGCATATATCTTTTATTGATTTGAGTTCACCTCTTTGTGAGGAAGAACATTATTTTGTGTTTGCTTTAACCCCTTTGTTGATGATTGACAAAAAGGGGGAGAAGTATTTTGGTATATATGCATGTTTTAAGGATTTATGTTTATGCATATATGTTTTGTTTTGCAAATAGGAGAAATAGAATTTGATGTGTTTTATGCTTGTTTATGCATGTTTATCTCCTTGTATTTGTATACATGTTTATGAGCTTTTATTGCATGTCTATTTGTTTATTTGTGATGCATGAGCTAAGGGGGAGCTTCTTTGAAGCTTTACTTTAATCCATGCATATATAACTCCATGAGTTTTGTCATCATCAAAAAGGGGGAGATTGTTGGCCCAAAGGCCCATCACTCTAGTTTTGATGATGATCAATTCATGTAGTTATGTACTAATGATCTTGTGTTTATTTAGTCTCAGATTGTGATCAAGATCTTAGTAGGTGTGTAGCTTCAACAAAGGATTTAAAGTCAAGTTTTAGAGCTAGCACGGTTTGATTCAAGAGCTTGTGCATCAAGACCACATCAAGAACTCAGGAGGAGTCTAGCTCTTTGGATCATGTTTGGACCAAGTCAAGAAGATGAGAAGACTTCAAGTGAAGACCTTCAAGATCAAGACTTGAGTCTAGGTTTGTTTTTTATAAGATTTTGTTTTTAGATAAAATGTAAAGGATAGAATAGTTGGTGGATTGCTCAAGTATATCATACACACACACACACTCTTGATTTAGATGAGTTTTCATAAAAGAATTTTTAGTTTGGAAAAATACAAAAGAGTTTTCATTTTGGAAAAATATCGGTTTGATTTTTGGAATTCAAAGTATACATGTCTTTAACCAAAACCATGTTTAGTACTTAATGTCAAAAACATAGATATTTCACCATGTATGTGCCGTGGATCATATCCATACACTCTATGATTTAAAAGTGTTTAAAATATCTTGTTTTTGTATTTGGAGAAGTTTTGAAAAAACCAATTTTGGAAAAATACAGTTTCATTTTTAGCCAAAATTTCCAAGTTACAAAAATAGTTCAAATTGTTTGTAACATGTCTTGATTTTGTTCAAGCATGTTTGATTATCAAAGTATAATACTGAAACTATTTTTGTAGATTTTTCGTGAATTTATGGGATTTTATTTAAGTTAAAAAGCCAACATTTTAAATCCCTTATTAAAGCCTGCCAGGCTCTGGCGGTTGACCGACCGGTCGACCGGACCAAGAGCCGGTCGACTGGAGCGGTCGACCGATGTACACAGATGTGCACAGGATGGGCCGGTCGACCACCAGAGAGCAGATGCTCTCTGGAAAGTGCCCCGGTCGACCGGACCGGCAGAGAGCTGAGCTCTCTGTATCCTGGCCACGGTCGACTGGCCGGTCGACCGCTGGCACAACGGTCAGAAATCTGACCGTTGGCTGGTCGACCGGGCGGTCGACCGACAGGCCAGTCTGGCTCCCAACGGCTAGTTTTTCTAGCCCTATAAATTGGGGCTTTTGGGGGCTGTTTTATACAAGATTTTTTAAGTAGTTTTGCACCAGATTTTCCTACTCTATTAAGAGGTTTTCTCCACTTATTTGAGATCAAATATTTCCAATCAAAAGGGGAGTTTTATCAAGAGTGTTTCAAAGTGATTTCTTGAGTTTTCCTCCACAATTTCAATCTTTGTTTTCTCACACGACACTTGAGCTATCCATTGACATATTCATCCTATAGGAGTGTTATTGTGAGAGGATTTTAGGTGATCAAAGTGTTGTGATCACCAAAGTTCTTCTTTGTACTTTGAGGAGGCGGACGTGTGTGTTCGCGTTGTTTCGGGTTCTAGTGTGAACTCGGTGCTTGAGGTGCGGCCTCGGCGAGCTAGTGAGCTTGCGGTGTGTTCGGGACTAGAGAGTCCAAGAGTTCTAGTGGGAACTCCTTGTAGGTGTTGCGGCACCGAGTGATCCGGTGGGATCGGTTTATAGTGGAAATCTTTCAAGTGTGAAGGCGGGGACGTAGAGTAAGTGTGCTCGAACCTCGAAACAAATATCCCGTGTTTGCGATTACTCTCTCTATCTCTTACTTGTCTTTATATCTTGCATGCTTATATTGTCTTTATCTTTATATGCTTGAAATATTGTGTGCTTAATTGTTATATGCTTGGAGATTGTTTGCTAACACTCGTATTCAACCAAGAGAGCCAACGCGGCACCTCAACTCTTATTTAGAGGAATCTTAAAGAGTTAGTCTAGAGCCCTTCACGGGGAATCCGGCTACACTCTTGTGTTATATGTGGTGTTTAGTTTAAGAAGTTTTAGTTTGCATCATATAAGTTTTAATTTCGCATTATTGACCATTAGATTAGCTCATCACCTATTCACCCCCCTCTAGGTGATTTACACTGAGTATGTGCAACAGGCCTTTAAACCTCTAGGTTTTCCCTAGAGGAGGAGTTTTGTCTCCTGAGGATTTTCAGCTGATTGCACCCACAATATCCAAGAAAAGAATAAAATGTTAGTTATTTTTGAAAAATCCTTCTTAAAGTCAGAAAACTTTTTAATATCTTTAGTGAAAATAGCTGAATAGTTATAAGCATTAGATCTAACCCTTATTAATTCTTCCTATACTTTGGTCTTCATGCAAGAATATGGTTTCAACCTAAGTTTCAGAGGAATTCTGTACTTCAAACTCATTCTTTTATTTTGCCTTAAATAATATGCATTGTGTGAAGTGATGATTTACTTGAATTTTTTTCTGCTCAAACTCTAATGCCACAAAATTTATTAGTATTTATTTATATGTCGTTTTTGTCCTTAATTTCCTTAGGCTTTTTAATTTACTGATGTAACGAGTTTTTACCTGATGACTCGCAAACCAGGCGGTGTTAAGGCAACAGGTGAGAAAATACCCTTCAGGTTAAATACTCAAGTAAATCAGGCCATGAAATTAACATTTATTTCCTTTTAGGCCTGAATAATTATGCTTCTTGAGGCACAATTATCTTTTTTTCTCTTTTTTTCTTTTTTTTATATATGGCACATAGAGTCTTTGTCTATAAATTCCAAGTGTGAGTGTATGGTCAATGCATATTTACTAAGGTAAAAGTAAAGAGACAAGTAGTTTTTCCTAATTCCTCCTAAACTATTAATCCAACCAATATTCTATTATTTAGGCTAAAGTAAAGAATTTTTTAACTTGGGTTTCCTTAATCCTTATAACTATTTGGTATTTTTACAAAAGACTGTTAAAAATTCTCTAACTCAAGAAATTTTTTTTCTTTTTTTTAATTTTTATCTTTTATCTTTTGAAAAGAAGAAGAAATAATAAAATAAAAAAGAAATACTAAAACAAAGAAATCCTATGTTAGTACTCCTCTCCCACACTTATCTAATGCATTGTCCTCAATGGATGATATGTGAATGCAAATACAATAAACAGGTGTCAGGAAAGATATACAAAGAATTATGATAATGTACAAAGAATTCTAAATTTTTTTTATTTATTTACATATTTATTTCTTTTTTTTTGGTTTGTGGTAGGTATAGTCACTTGTAAGATGAGTCTAGAAAACCCATGCCATGTTCAGCTTGTGACTCTGGTTCAGTAGTTAGGAATGGCTTCAGTTTTTGTCCATTCACCTTGAATTCCTCACCACTCTTTGGATCGAAAATTATCACAGCATTGTGTGGAAAGACGGTGCGCACAATGAAGGGTTCGGACCAACAAGTCTTGAGCTTCCTCGCGAAGATGTGAAACCATGAATTGTAGAGTAGAACTTTTTATCTAGGAATAAATTTTTTTCTATGTATGCATTGATCATGGAAAAACTTAGTCCTACTCTTTGTTATTTTTTCATTCTCATGTACTTCATTTCGTATCTCTTCCAACTCTGAAAATTACAGCTTCCTCAGTTCACCGGCTTTGTTTTAATCAAAATTCAATTATTTGATGGCCCACAAAGCATGATGTTCTAATTCCACTAGTGAGTGGCAGGCCTTCCCAAATACCACTCGGCATGGAGACATACCAAGGACAGTTTTGAAAGCAGTCTGATAAACGCATAGTGCATCTATCAGCTTGGTGGACCACTCATTTCTATTCAGTCCGATGGTTTTCTCCAAGATAAGTTTAATTTGTCTGTTAGTTACTTCCACTTGCCCATTGGTTTGGGGATAATACGCTGTAGATAATTTATGAGTGATAGAGTATTTACGCATCAGGGCTTCAAAAGCCCTGTTGTAGAAATGAGTCCCATTATCACTGATGATCCTCAATCCTTTAGATATCCATTTGTATATTGATAGGGTTACCTTTGGACTTCTGGATTTGCCTCTATCCTCATTTATCCTCGTTGATTCTCCAAGCTAATCAATTGGATCTTCAAAAATTTAATTTTAACTGAATTAGATCTGGGTTTATCCTCTCTGATATGCTCAATCTTCAGTTATGATTTAAATCCTCCCAAGAATCTGATTTAGTTGGCTTGAATTTGTGATTTATCTTCTCCCATTATATCCTGCACAAATTAGGTATTAAGCCAGTATAATTGCAGAATGGGTGTAGGAATGTGATAACAAATATGCAATATATGTGTCCAAACACACCCCCATACCCATCCTTTGCTCGTCCTGGAGCAAAACAATAAAACAAAATTATCCTAACTCACTTTCATAGGAATCATGGTTGCACTTAGTATGTGCAACAAGCCATTAAACCTCTAGGATACCCATAGAGGACGAGTTTTGTCTCGTGAGGATTTTCAGTGGATTACACCCACAAAATCTAAAAAGAAAGAGAAAGAAGGTTTAGTATTTTCGAAAAGAATTTCGAAAAAGAGAGAAAATATTTGAAGTATTATTGTAAAAGTTCAAGTAATCCATAAGTTATAGGAAATTTGATTTTTTTCATTTCTAAACTTAATTTCTATTCAAAAAATTATTGTCAATCAAGGTAAGGAGTCAAAGTATATTTATTATCTAGTCTATTACTTTACTCTAAGTCATATGTAACTTGTGACCGCAAAATTTTGACTAGGAGTTCTTTAACTCTAACTCTTATGCCTTATTTTATTTTTTTATATTTTTATATTTTTAGTGGTATTATTCCTTAGTTCTCTTAGGTTTTCTAATATGTCCATGTAACGAGCTTTTAGTCAGTGACACCCAAATTGGACGGTCTTAGGGCACCGGGTGAGAAAACACCCCAAGGACTTGAGGACTCGAGCAAACATGGCCACAAAATTAAGAATTTTATTTATTATATGGACCATTTTTAGGCATGAATACTTATGCTTTATGAGGCACAAGTACCCAGCTTAATCAGAGGATATTTTTTGATATATATTTTTTCTTTTTCTTTTTTTAATAAGGCATAAGAATCTTTTTTTTTTGAACCCTAAGTGTGTAAGTGTTATAAAGTTGCATATTTCGTTAAGGTAAAGATCGAACTAAATTGCTTTCCAAGTTTTCTTCCTAACCATAGAAATCAAACAAATAATCTTATTTTGACTAAGTATAAGAAATCCAAATTATGATTCTCCTATTCCTTAAAATTGATTTAATTTCTTATAAAACAAAATGTCAAAATATTGCTCCTATTTTCAAAAAGTTTTTAAAAGTAAAGATTTTTTTTAAAAAAAAAACAATGTTATGTTATGTTAGAACCCTCCCCCGCACCTATCTCATGCATTGTCCTCAATGTGTGAATGAATTCATAAATGCATGAAAAAGAAGAAATAAAGGGAAATATTACCTTAAGCTGGTGGTTCCGGTAGTAGTCAGATTGGGTCAAGCATTGCTACCCAATAGAGATAATGTGATGGTTAACGGAACCCATCTTTATTGACCTCTTTTCTATGTACATAATTACAATCCCCAATATGAATAAGATCATGAAAGATCCTATCATGAGACTTACTCCCTTTATATGACCAGTCTTGAAAAATCATCACTAAGTCATCATGGTCTATACCTATGTCTAATAAAAGAATGTGACTTGGTGGAATGGTTGACTTGGGCTCAAGAGTGATAGGTTCGAGAACCAATACTAACCCAGGGAAATTAATTTTAGGTTCGAAAGTCGATTTTGGTTCAAGAGTTAACTCCAAATCAAAGAATTAAAATTCATATTCTTTTTCCATCAATGGAATGTGACTCTCCAAATTTGGTGTTTTAATTTCTGGATCTATGGCTACAAGAATAAATGTTGGCTTAAAGAATTGGTCCAAATTGGGCAATGATCCCGGAGTCAACATAGATTCAAAATGAAAATTGAATCACAAGGTTGGGCATTAGGGTCAAATTCACATTCAAGTTAAATCCATTGAATGAAAAACTTGCCAATTTGTCTAAGGTTTGGAATTGATCAAGTTCAAATTTGTGTGGTGAATTGAATCTTGGTCAAAGTCTCCAAGACACCATGATTCTGATTTTCATCAAGATGGCTAAGGCAATTGGGAATGGTCGAACATGTATTAGATAGAGTTTCCTTATTCCCATCTTTCTACTATGTTGATCAAATGACTCATTTATGCTTCTAACCTATTGACAGATTGGAAAAAATAGATTTCGAACTGAATTGGGTTTTTCATACTCCCATCTGAGTCTATAGGTTCTTCTTCTTATTGTGGGACTTGGAACATGGAGTAAGGATCTTGTATTTGGGAGTAGGGGTGAGCAGAGTTCGGTTATAACCGAAATAACCGACCAAAAACCGAAACCTGAACCCGAACCGAACCGAACCGCTCTAATTCGGTCGGGTTTCGGTTTTGTGTTCCAAAACCCGAATAGACCGAACCGAACCGAATTTCTCACCCTATATATTAACCTACTCAAATTCAATTTAGTGAATCATATAGTTCATAATAAAAATTGGTGGAAGTTTATCTCATTAGTTTTAGTAATACCATCTTTTTTATGTTGAATATGTGAAAGTGATATTAAGTACACCATCACAATTGAGAATAATATTTATATTAATATAGTTTCTTTTTTCATTCTTATCATTAAAAGTTAGTAATAATTATATGAGTTTTGATATAAGAGCTCAAATACGGTGTAAAAGTTTTAGAATATGAAATTTTCAATTCATATTAAGCTTAGAATCTTTTTCTTATTTCTAATTTGGGTAGTGGATATTTGAGATTATAATATTAAAGGATGATAATATAATGGTGATTAAAAAATGTAAGAAATGATGGCAATATATTGACCTAACCGAAAAAAACCAAAAAACCGAACCGAACTGAGTCGATTCGGTTCGGTTCGGTTACTAAGTCTAATCGGTTCGGTTCGGTTTTGCAAAAATTAGCAAAAACCGAACCGAACCGACCGATGCTCACCCCTATTTGGGAGTCTTATAGGAATTGTAAGTCCATCATTTTCAGCTTTTATTCTTGGGACTCAATCATGACTTCTATACTTTTCATAGCCTCGAATTTTTCTTCTATTGGTTGATCATGACTAGGAAAATTATAGACTGAATGTTGGAATGGTGGTTGACAATATCACTTAGGGGAGTTGTATCCCCATTGACTCTGTGAAGAGTTGTGATGATTATTCCAGTCTTATTCATAGTATTGGGACTGGGGCATGTATTGATTCAGATAAGACCTATCCAACACACTTGGTTGGTTAAAGTTATGATATGCCGGGTTGGTAATATCTGTGTCGGAAGAGGTCAGGGTGTAATATGGATTACCATTAAAATTAGAAAAATTATTATTAAAAGGCTTATCACACAAGAAATTTCAAAAATAAACAAAGAAAAACAAACAAATAAACAAAAGAGAAAAATCTACCATAAGTTAGGGTAGACCTTAAACCTAAACGACTCCTAACTAGTTAGACAGTCCACAGGGGGTATATTACAGAATCTGACCACAAGTTAGTCGGTTAGGTAGGTGATTGCTAAATTGAAAGAACAATCAAAGAGTTAAGAAATTACCGTGTAGCTTGTGGCTAACGGGTCGTGTCCACGAGGAGGAATGCGATGAAAGCTTTTTGGTGTTTCGTTTAATAACAAAGAATTGTGCTCGTTTTTTAGTTGAAAAGAAGAATGGAGAGAAGGAAAATGCATAAAAGAGAAATTGCAACTTTGGAGAAGACTTTGGAGAAGGTGATTCAAAAAACTTTGAAAATTGTTTGTTTGTTTTAAATATAAGAAGGAGAAATTCTGGGCTCACTACCTCACTACTCACCCGGTTATTCTTCTATTGAAATCCTTAGTGTCTCAACTTGATCATAGGCAAAACTTAAGGTTGACTTTAGAAAGTTTGAAGTAAAGCATATAAGATGATTGGAAAAGTTAACTCTTTTCTTTAAGAAATCGTTTTGAATCGAATGTTAAATCATCAAGCGCGAAGAAGCAAGTATGAAATAAAAACAAGTTCAAGAGACGTTCTTAAAAGAAGTATGAAGTTAAAAATCTAAACCCATCCTCATGTGCCTTCAAGAACACTTTCAAGTAGAAAGGCTTTAAGTTAGGCATGCAAATGATTCATTGGGTCTTTTTCATTAAAATCAGAAAAGAAGAAGAATTGAAGAGAGGTACAATAGTGAGCCCAGAAAACCGATTTAGCTACTCATTGAAGTTAAAGAAAATGCAAGTAAATAACGCAAGACATACCGTAATATGAGTGGAAGAAAATGAGGCTCGATTCTTGTATTGATTTCACTTCAATCTTCAAGTACAAGCACTCAATTCCTCTCTCTCACAAGTATTTGTATTGAACTATAAATTGCAAAACGAAAATACAACTTTTGTGCTATCTAACAAAGAACCTAAATCCTTAAAGAAATAACAAAAATTCTAATCCTAGTCTTCGCTCCTTTTTGCTCTGTTGAAACTGGTATTTATAGGGAAAAACCAGAGGGGGGAGATCCCGGGAAGATTTGGGGAGCAAATGCTCCCCCAACAAACATCAATAAGCCGCAGAAACGCGGCTAGGGCCGCGTTTTCGCGGCCCTGGTGTGGCCAGTTGGCCACACCCAATTGGTGGGAGCTCCTGGTTTGGTGATTCTCCTGTATCTTCTTCTGGTTTTCTCGTTTCTGCTTCAGGATTTGACGAAACAGCCTTTGATTGTTGGCTTCAACCGTTTGATTTTGGAGGATTCTTTTCAACCGGTTTCTAACCTCTCTGATATGCCTAGATTTTGCCCTGATTCCTTGATTTCGAATTTATTCTGAATTAAATCAGAATTTGGTGGGCTTTTGGGCTTGTTTCTCATTCCTTTCTTTTAGCAATTGGGCCTACATTAAACAAAGAAGAAGAAGACTTGTTAATAGGATTTATTAGCTTAAAAGTATGATAAGGTGACAATGTATATGATATATATGTGACTAATCACACCCCCACACTTATCTTTTGCTCGCCCTCGAGCAAAACATCAGACTAATTCTAATCAATTATTAGACCACTTTCGCAGGTCACTCGATTGCACTGAGCATGTGCAACAAGCCGTTAAACCTCTAGGTTACCCCTAGAGGACGAGTTTTGTCTCGTGAGGGTTTTCAGTGGATTGCACCCACAAAATCCATAAAGAAAGAGAAAAAAAGTTAGTGTTTTCGAAAAGCATTTTGAAAGAGAAAATATTTGAAATATATTTGTGAGAGTTTAAGTAATCTATAAGTTATAGGAATATCAAATTTATCATTCCTAAACTTAGTCTCTATTCAAAAACATGTCATCAATCAAAGTAAGGAGTCAAATTGTACTTCTTATCTAGTTTATTAATATACTCTGAGTCGTATGCACCATCGTGACTGTGAAGTTGACTAAGGATTCTTTAACATTAACTCATATGCCTTATTTATATTTATTTTTGGTGGAGTTTATTCCTCACTTTCATTAGGCTTTCTAATCTGCCCATGTAACGAGCCTTCAGTCGGAGACACCCAAACGGGACAGTTTTAGGGCACCAGGTGAGAAAACACCCCTAAGGACTTAAACACTCGAGCAGACAAGGCCACGAAACCAAGGTTTTTATTTATAAGATGTACCCCTTTTAGGCGTGAATACTTATGCTTCATGAGGCACAAATACCCAGCTTAATCAGAGGATTTATATATATATTTTTTCTCAAACTTATCTAATTATCTTTTGCATAAATACCAAGGCTTGCTTAGGCCAAAGCACCTAGCTAATCAATAATTAGATTTGTTTATATTTTTTTCTTTTTCATAATATATTTTTTATAAGGCATAAGAGTCTCTGTTTTTAAATCCTAAGTGTGTAAGTGTATTTAGTGTGCATATTTCATTAAGGTAAATATCAAGACTAAATTACTTTCACAAATTTTCTTCCTAACCCTAAACATCCAACAAGTTATCTGACTTTGACCAAGTATAAGAAATCCTAATTATGATTTTCCTATTCCTTAAAATTGACTTAATTTCTTACAAAAAATATATCAAAATATTGTTCTAACCTTTCAAAAAGTTTTTTTATATATTTTTTCTTTTTTTCTTTTTTATATATCAGTCAGTCATGTTAGGGGTCAGTCATGTTAGAACCCTCCCCCACACTTATCTCATGCATTGTCCCTAATGTATGAAAGAAATGTACGGATGCATGAAATAAAATGGAAAAGAGGAAAGTTACCGATACACTGGGTCAAAAGACCCATAGCCGTTTCATTTTTCGGCACCGATTCCAAGAAGGGTTTAAGACGTTGACCATTTATCTTAAAGTCATTTCCATTCTTGGTGTCACTGATCTCAACTGCACCGTGTGAAAACACGGTTTTTACAACGAATGGCCCAGTCCATCTTGATTTCAATTTTTCTGGAAAAAGATGAAGCCTAGAATTATAGAGTAAGACTTTTTGTCCAGGGACAAAGGTTTTTCCTATGATGTGTTTATCATGAAAAATCTTGACTCTATCTTTAGTGATCCTAGCATTTTCATAGGCCTCATTTCTCAATTCCTCTAATTCGAAAATTTGTAACTTCCGAAGGTCACTGGCCTTAGTCAAGTCGAAATTCAACTGATTGATTGCCCATAAGGCCTGGTGCTCTAACTCAACGGGCAGGTGACAAGCTTTGCCATAGACTAACCTATACGGAGACATTCCTAGAATCGTCTTGAAAGCGGTCCTGTAGGCCCATAGGGCATCTACAAGTTTGATGGACCAATCTTTCTGGTATAGGCCCATAGGGCATCTACAAGTTTGATTGACAATTTCAGTATGAACAGCTTCTTGCATTATAGGGTTTAACCTACGCTGCGGGTGTCTTTTAGGTGTGGCGTCTTCATTGAGATGAATGCAATGTTGAACGATGGTCGAACTTAATCCCTTTGGTCATAGTCCAACCAATGGCTTACCTATGTTTTCTTAGAATAGCTTTAAGATCTTCTTCTTCCCTGTCATTTAAATGGGAGGCAATGATGACAGGAAAGGTCTCTTGTTCGCCTAGATAGACGTACTTGAGATGCGCAGGTAAGGCTTTCAATTCTAAGGAAGAGGAAGGCTCACTGGAAGGACTAGTCAAATTTGTTGGCTCCATTATTGGTGAAATAGGGTTCGAGGCCCAATTTACATCAGAATCTCCAACCTGATCAAGATTAAAGTCGTCAGACTCTAACCCGAAGTCACACTTAGTTTCTAGTTCCAATTCTTCTCTATGTTCACTTGTTAAGTTCTCAATTAGGTTGACTTCAAATGTTTGATCCTCAAAATCGTGGGGTTGTTTTCCTAAATTGAAGACATTGACTTCTCTAGTCATGTCCCAAAGGTTAACCTCATGGACCCATTCCTACAATTGATGATGGCATTGGCAGTAGCAAGGAATGGTCGCCCTAGGATAACAGGAGTTTGATCCCTATGATTGGAGTTGGACACATGTTGTGTCTCCAGAACTATGAAATCGACAGGGTAAATAAACTCCCCTACCCGGATCAGGACATCATTAATCTCCCTTTTTGGAACTTTTACTGAATGGTCAGCCAGTTGGATGGTGACTCGAGTTGGACTAAGATTGCCCAACCCGAGTTGTTGATAAACTGAGAATGGAAGCAAGTTGATACTTGCCCCCAAGTCAAGAAGTGCACGACTAATCTCGGATTGTCCTATTGTGCAGGCAATGGTGGGACTACCTGGATCCTTGTACTTGACAGGGATCAGACCCGATAGTAGCTCACTAATGTTAGTGGCTAAGAAGACCTTTTTTGGTACATTAGTCTTTCTCTTCTTGGTGCACATGTCCTTAAGAAACTTAGCATAGGAAGGGACTTGTTGGATGGCATCAAGAAGTGGCACATTTATCTTCACTTGATTAAATATCTCAATTATCTTGTCCATGTGTGGATTTTGCTTGTTGCTTTTCAGCCTATTAGGGAATGGTACTATAGGCTGGTGCACCTGACTGGTTGACTGATCTTTTTCAAATTCGTCAGAATTGGAAGGATTTAGATTAGATGAGGTGGACGCTTGATTGTGGTTGTGCTGAATGAGATTGGTTGGCGTTGACACTTGATTATCAACTCTCTTTCCTGACCTCAATGTATGAACAACATTACATTGATTTAATGAATGATCCTCAGCTAAATGAGTTTGTTGAGAGTTCCTAGGATTGGTTATTGGCTGACTAGGCAGGGTACCCTTCTGTCTCTCATTCTGTGGAGTGGCTAGTTGACTCATTTGAACCTCTAACCTCTGTATAGTTTGCATGAGAGAATCTTAGTTTTTCATGTATCTTTCCATGTTTCTTTCAAAGTCAGTCATTCTCCTTTCTAGTTGAGGATTCTGGAAGGAGGATTGTGGAGCTTGGTTGGGAAAGTTTTGTTGATAGTTTGAAAAGTTAGGTGGATGGTTGGGAGAATTATTATGAAAATTGAAAAAGTTGGGTTGATGATTGGAAGAATTATTGGCATGATGGAAGTGGCTAGCATGATTTAATCGTGAATGGTCATTGTTATTTTGGCTCCATGAGAAATTAGGGTGATTTCTCCAGCCAGGATTGTACGTTGGGGCGTAAGGATTATTGTTCGGCCTTGAAAAGGCCGCATTCATCGGTTCATGGTATTACTGAGCCTGAAACACAGGGCACTCCTCGAACACATGATCATGGCTTGACAATAAGTGCAGCCCGGAGTTGGAAATTAGTTTGGGCTGACTTGATTGACTGGACTTGGTTCCTTCGTTTCTAGAGCTTCCAGTCTTCTTGCTAGGTTAGCTAACTTAGCCTCATTAGCGATGGATGGTTCGATAGAATGGAGACCTCCTTTTGAAGAGATGGAGTTTGGATTCCTAGAGGTCTCACTAGCAGGTTCCCATTGGATGGTCTTTTCAGCTAGGTTTTCATACAAATCCCATCCTTCATTTTCATCCTTCTGCAAGAATCCCCCTTGGCACATACTTTCTAAGAGGGTTTGGTAGAATAGTCTAAACCGTCATAAAGAATTTGGCATTGTCGCCATTTCTCTATTCCATGATGTGGACATTGGATAAGGAGGTCTTTAAAGCGTTCAAAGTACCTTCAGAACGGTTCACTCGGTTTTTGCTTGAATTGCATGATTGTCTTCCTAATGAGAGCGGACTTATGAATTGGATAGAATTTCTTCAAGAAGACCTTGATGAAACCATCCCAAGATGTAATAGAACCGGCCGCTAAGCTGTAAAGCCATTTCTTTGCTAGGTCCTTAAGTGCGAAAGGGGCAAATCTCAACCTAATAGCATCGTCTATAAGGTGTGAGATTTTCATCATTAGACATACTTCCTCAAATTCTCTTATGAAGAAGTAAGTATCTTCGGACTCTAAACCATGAAACTTAGGGAGTGTGTTGATGAATTGAGGCTTGAGCTCAAAATTGTATTCACCAACTGATGGAAGTAGAATGCAAGATGGAAGTGAGGTTCTAATGGGATAGAACCTATCCTGCAATGATGTTGATTGAGCCATTACCGGATCTGGTCTGGTTCAAACTTGGGTAGTGATGTGTTTCTAGTCAACCTAGATGAATTAGGGTCTCTTGACCACACTTACATACACAAACACAATCACAATCACAAACAAGTTTATCAACAGTCAACAAGAGTAATCAACTAAGCCTAATCTAAGGTAACCTCGACCTAGACAACTCCTAACTGATTGATTGCCCACAGGAGGTATAATGTAGACTTTGACCACAAGCTAATCAGCCAGGTGAGGGCAAGATTGGTGGGAGGTTATCCGTCAAAGACGTTCCTTAATTAAGTAACCACCAACCTTCGGGCTTTCGGCCCTCAATCCCCTTCCTAGACACTGATTTGGAAGGAGTCAAATTCCAACACCTTTCCCCTTAGGATAATCTCCTAGTGAGTTTGAGATGTCCCTAAGGCCAACGTCTATCATATTTTACTTAGGCTTAGGTTGTGCGTGCTTGGAGATGGTTTGTGGGTTAAGGAAGGGTAATGACTGATTGTGACACAAATGTGCATATTTTACCACATAATTCCCATACATTTAGTTAATAAATATATGATTTTTACTCTTCTCTATATATTTGCAGGTTCACACTCTAATGGAGAGATAGCCTATTAATCACTTTAATTAGCAATAATTAAAGGGATTAAAATCAAGATTAAGAAAAGCCCAAATCTAAATCCAGAATCCAGAGAGATCCGCGTAACAACTCAAGATTCTAGAAGGCCACGTGGATAACAACTTCGCAACCAACCTGCAACAGAATTCTGTTGCCCAACAGCCTTCAACTTGCCGCAAAAACCAAGGATTTGCCGCCAATTTGCGGCAAGGATAAGGCCGTTGAGATCCGGATTTTGCGCCAACGGCCAGGGCTCTTGAAGCTTCTCTCTGATCCTATAAATATTGCACCTGGACCTGCGAGCAAAGACTGAATGGAGAAGAGAGGAGAAATTGTTAGTTGTTGTAATTTTCATAGATTTTTCTCTAGGTTTTAGTTCTTTAGATCCCTCTTCTTCTTCCCTAGATACTTTGTAAAAGAGAGAGATTGTGTGAGAGAGAGCTTGTGTAATCAAGGTGTGACAACTTGAAGCAACAAGGATTCATCCATTCTCCTTCCTCTACTTGAGCTTGGTTCTAGTTTACTTGCTTTCTTTAATTGCTTTCTTTAATTCATGCTTTTATTTCCTTGCAATTTTACTTCATGCTTTGCTTTTATTTGTTAATGGCTTGTAGCTAATTTTTCTACCATGTACTAGCTAACCACTAGCCTTGCCATCTTCACTAACTCATGGGTGATTGCTTTATTTCATCTTGCAAGTTGGATGGTCTTCTCTTCTCCGATGGTCACCGATTCTTTTACTTCTTTTTCCAACGGTTCTTTATTCTTTTGAGCAAAGAAGAATCTTCGTTTTATATCTTCACTACGAACCGTAACGCTTCCATCGCAAGCTCTCCCTGAGAATCGACTCGGTATAGCCCTATGCTATAACGGAGATAGGAAAGGGTATATTAACCATCTTTCATACATTTGTGGAGTGATCTAAGCACTTGAGGTTGTTTCTAAACCTTATCTCCTTAACTGAATACATATATTTGTGCTCATTTATACTCCATAATACGACACCTTCCCCGTTCTAATCAAAATGGCGCCGTTGCCGGGGAGAGCAACGGATTTTCTTTAAAGTGAAGAACTAAACGCATTGTCTTCTCTGTTACAGGTTACAGGAGAAGAAAACAGGAAAATTTACATTGCAGTATACATATAAGTGGATCTGGTCCTCTGCTCTCGAAAGCAGAGACCAGGATCCCTCAGTTTTGCCGCAGATTCTGGAATTTTGCCGCGGATTTGCGGCAATTCTGAGTTGACTACTCACAAAATTTCTGCAGGGTCTCTAGCTCTGCAAAATACATCTGCTGCTATATTTGAATTCCTGTATTTTTCACCTATTACCTGCTAATTTAATCAACAGTAAAAAATTGGTTGTAATTGTTAAAAATTGTTTAGACACTTGCATTCTAGGCACGTGTCTTTCAATTCCTTTACTTTTACTGTTGAAGAGTGCTGGAGGCAAGGTACGTTTGCATTGCATGTAGACTAGGAATCATCTCTTGCTTGATTTTCATGCTTTGAGTGAATTCTAGTTATATATCGTGTACACTTGCACAATTCATTCTTAAGGGCATTACCCGTAAATAAGATAAGGTGGGGGATTTCATTACCTTTCCTTAGCCCGAAAACCACAATCCCAAGCACTCACTAACCCAAGCCTAATTTAATAAAAAATAGACGTTGGCCCTAGGGACATCTCGGACTCATCTAGGAGATTATCCTAAGGGGGAAAAGTGTTGGAAATAGACTCTTGCAAAATCAGTGTCTAGGAAAGGGATTGAGGGCCGAAAGCCCGAAGGTTGCTGGTTACTTAATTAAGGAACGTCTCTGACGGAAAACCTCCCACCAACCTTGCCCTTCCCTGGCTGATTAACTTGTGGTCTACGTCTACACTAAACCTCCCGTGGACGATCTAATCAGTTAGGAGTCGTCTAGGTCTAGGTCAACCCTTCTTTTGGCTTGGTTTTGATTTTTCTTTTCTTTTTGTTTGTTGTTTGATTTTTCTTTTTTGTTTGTGATTGTTTGTGATATGGCATTCAACAATAATAATTCTTTCCATCCGAACATGAATCCATATTTCATACCAACTTCATATTCGGATAATTCCAACCCGGTGTTTTACAATATGCACCAACCACATACACCGGGTTGGCCTTATCCGAATCAATATGACCCATACCCCCATCTAATAACTATGATTTCCATAATAATTTCAACTCTTCACCGAGTCATTGGGGATTCACGTACCCCGAGCATAATATTCAACCTCCTTGTCCACCATATTCACCTTGTCCACAATATTCATTTTCCGATTCCGCTTCATATACTCCTTCTTATACTCCGCCAATTGAAGAAAAATCGGAGATACTTAAGAGTATAGAAGCCAATTTACAGAGAGTCGAGCAACAACTTCAAAAATCATTTGCCTCTCCAATTCCACCATATTTTCAAGAATCTTACTCAGTTCCACCTATTTCTAATGAACAACCATTTGTCATGGAAACGAGTAGAGATCTCTTGTGTGAGTCCACTCTTCCATCACCACACATTTTTGACTCACAATTTCATCATCACTTCCAAGACAACACTTCATCTTTTCATCAAAATAATGAAATCATCAATTTTGAAAAGATGCTTGAAGACATGACTCATGCTCAAAATGCTAGAAACCGTGACATAGATTTGATGATCCAAGCTCTTCATCCTATTTCTAATGTCACTAACCATTCTGTCCAAGCCAAAGAGTCATGTAGCCTTGGAAATCAAGATTCAATTTCAGCTTGTCCACCTGAACTTGTCCAAATTTCAGATCCCATTGACATTTTGGCAAGTTTTCCTTTTACTGAAATTGAACTTGAACATGAACATGATCCTGAACTTCCACTTGATGATTCAATTTTCCTTCCTGATTCAATTATGACTCTGGTATCTTCACATGATTTCACTTCATTTCCCGAGTCAGTATTGGATCCAGTGCCAGTCCATTTTGAAATTGAATCACCAACCTTTGATGATCATACTGAACTTGACCAATTCCATACTTTTGAAAGTCCCATTGATAAATTGGCAAGTTCACATTTTTGTGGAATTGAACTTCATGAGGAATGTGATCTTGAACCCCAACTTCGTGATTCAATTCTTTTTCCTGATTCAATAATGACTCCGGTAACTTTACCTGATTTCAATCTTTTCCCGGAGTCAACATTGGATCCTGTTCCAATTCACAATGAAGTTGAATCACCCATCTTTAAGGATCATGTCGAACTTGACCAATTATACCTTTTTGAAGATCCTATTGATAAATTGGCAAGTTCTCATTTTTGTGGAATTGAACTCAATGTGGAATGTGACTTTGACCCTCAAGTTTGTGATTTAGTTCAAATACCTGAATCATTATTGACTCCTGTTTTGTTACCCAATTTGAGTAACATTTTAGAGTCAGTTTTGATTCTCAACCCTCCTGAACTAGCATCACTAATCTTAGATAGTCACATTTCATCATGGGGAAATAAATGTGGACCTGAGCTTTATCTTTTTGATTTGGACCCACTTCCTGAACCGATCTCGACTCCCGAATCTTTACTTGACCTAAGTATTTTTCCTGAGTCGGTATTAGTTCCATTATTTCCCAAGTCCAAATCAATCATTCCATTTTTTCATACTCCGTTCTTGGACAAGGTGATTGATAAATTTGACTCCGGAATTATTTGGAAAAAATGGAAATTAGATGGGGTCATATACTTAATAAAAATCTTTCAAGGATTTATCTTTTTAGTGGGTCATATTCATGATATTTCTGGTGGGTTCCTCAAAACCCAAAGCAAAGATGATTGGGCCATGTTTCGTGGACCAATCAGACCACCACCGGAACCACCACCTTAAGGTAATTTTTTTTTTCCTTCCCTCACTATTTTGTTTCATGCATACATATATCATGATGCATTGAGGACAATGCATGAAATAAGTGTGGGGGAGGGTTTACTAACATAGAGTTTTTAGATTTTCTTTCTTTTACACTTCTTTTTAGAAATAAATATAATAAAAAAAAATAAAAACTTTTTGAAATAAGAGACAAAGTTTTGATCTATTTTAAGAGAATTAAGATGTATCTTAGAAATTAAGAAAGCCTTAATTATGACATCTTAAACCTAGTTGAAATAATAGATCTTGTTTGAAATTATAGGTTAAGTAAGAAAAATTGAGGAGATATTTTTATCTTGAATTTTTTTAGCCTTAGATAATATGCACTTTACACTTACACATTTCTTGGGATGGAGACAAAGACCAAAAATGCCATACATATATAAAAAAAAAGAAGAAAAAGAAAAAAAATATATATATAAATAAAACATCACCTATTAAGCTGGAGAATTGTGCCTCAAGAAGCATGATTATTCACGCCTAACGGTGGTAAAGGAAATAAATAATCCCCCTTAGTTATGTGGCCTTTTTTACTCGAGACCTTAAACCCGAGGGATGTTTTCTCATCTGGTGCCCTAAGACCGTCTGGTTTGGGAGTCATCGGTTAAAGGCTCGCTACAAGGGTAAACTAGAAAGCCTAGACTAAGGGAAGAAAAATAAAAGAAAAAAAAATATATATATATAAATAAATGGCTTGATGGTTGGAGTTGAAATCCCAGAAATCTTCACGAGCACGGTGTGCATATTATCTAGGTTTTATGAAAGATAAAGTATTCAATCCAATTTTGAATTCTTACCTTAATTGAAAACAAGATCTTGCATGGATACTAAGTTTAAGAAAGAATGATTATAGGTGGACTTATGACCTAGGATCACTTATATTTTTGCAAAAATAGTTCGTAAACATGTCTCTTGTTCAAAATGCGTTTTCAAAATACTAACATTTGTTTTCTTTCTTTATGGATTTTGTGGGTGCAATCCGCTGAAAACCCTCAGGAGACAACACTCCTCCTCTAGGGTAACCTAGAGGTTTAACGGCTTGTTGCACATGCTCAGTGCAATCGCGTCACCTGCGAAAGTGGTGTAATAAATTGGTAGTATAGTTTTTTCTTTTCTTTGTTTTGCTCGGGACGAGCAAAAGAATAAGTGTGGGGGTGTGATTGTGACACAAATGTGCATATTTTACCACATAATTCCCATACATTTAGTTAATAAATATATGATTTTTACTCATCTTCTCTATATATTTGCAGGTTCACACTCTAATGGAGAGATAGCCTATTAATCACTTTAATTAGCAATAATTAAAGGGATTAAAATCAAGATTAAGAAAAGCCCAAATCTAAATCCAGAATCCAGAGAGATCCGCGTAACAACTCAAGATTCTAGAAGGCCACGTGGATAACAACTTCGCAACCAACCTGCAACAGAATTCTGTTGCCCAACAGCCTTCAACTTGCCGCAAAAACCAAGGATTTGCTGCCAATTTGCGGCAAGGATAAGGCCGTTGAGATCCGGATTTTGCGCCAACGGCCAGGGCTCTTGAAGCTTCTCTCTGATCCTATAAATATTGCACCTGGACCTGCGAGCAAAGACTGAATGGAGAAGAGAGGAGAAATTGTTAGTTGTTGTAATTTTCATAGATTTTTCTCTAGGTTTTAGTTCTTTAGATCCCTCTTCTTCTTCCCTAGATACTTTGTAAAAGAGAGAGATTGTGAGAGAGAGAGAGCTTGTGTAATCAAGGTGTGACAACTTGAAGCAACAAGGATTCATCCATTCTCCTTCCTCTACTTGAGCTTGGTTCTAGTTTACTTGCTTTCTTTAATTTCTTTCTTTAATTCATGCTTTTATTTCCTTGCAATTTTACTTCATGCTTTACTTTTATTTGTTAATGGCTTGTAGCTAATTTTTCTACCATGTACTAGCTAACCACTAGCCTTGCCATCTTCACTAACTCATGGGTGATTGCTTTATTTCATCTTGCAAGTTGGATGGTCTTCTCTTCTCCGATGGGTTAAACCACCCTTCATCTACATGAGAAAGTAATTAGATCAACACGCAAGACGAAACCTACGCCGATGGAGTAACAACATGAGGCACGCCTTCACTATCACGGAGTTTGGTAAGCTTTGGCAAGGTAGTAAGGTAAGCTAGTCATGGTTTGATTCTTCAAGTTTTCATTCTTTTTAGTTGTTAGTCCAAATCCAATCTTGATCTTGATTTCTTTTCCACTTTCCATCATGAACATATTCATCCATTCTTTCATTTCTTGTTCAATGATTGTTTTATTCTATTAAGCATAGAAGACACTTCGTTTACATTTCTTCACTACGATTCGTAACGCTTCTATCGCTAGCTCTCCCTGAGAATCGACTCGGTATAGCCTTATGCTATAACGGAGATAAGAAAGGGATACATCGAACACATTTACATACACCTTTCTCGTCTAATCAATGACTTCCCCACCTTATCTTGAATTGAGTTTTGCCCTTAGAGTTAATTGTGAAAAGTGTGCAAGATATAGAAAATTAGCATTCAAAAGCAAATATCACCCAAGAATGTTTCCTAAACTATATGCTATGCATATGTACCTTGTCTCCAGCTCTCTTCAACAGTAATTGTAAAATAAACGTAATTAGACAAATGCCTAGAATGCAAGTCTAAACGTTTTTTAAGCAATTAACAATCACTCAAATTACTGTTGGATTAAAACAGGGATGGTAGATAGCAGAAATAGCAAGAATATAACGTACAAAAACTTAATTTTTTGCGAGCAATATGTCCTGTAAAAAAGAGTTTTAGTAGTCCAATGAAATTTTTAATTTTTGCAACGCAATTTCTTGAAATTCTGTTTCCTACGTTTGAGAGTAGGGGCACAGAATTTGCAAGTCTTCTCTTGCAAAGATTGAATGTTAGATCTGAATCTTCATGTCTTTGAAACAACACGCCAAACTTGTTAAAAAAATAAATACACCATTCCCTCCCCGGCAATGGCGCCAAAAATTGATTGCTAAATTGAAAGAACAATCAAAGAGTTAAGAAATTACCGTGTAGCTTGTGGCTAACAGGTCGTGTCCACGAGGAGGAATGCGATGAAAAGCTTTTCGGTGTTTCATTTAATAACAAAGAATTGTTCTCGTTTTTTAGTTGAAAAGAAGAATGGAGAGAAGGGAAATGAATAAAAGGGAAATTGCAACTTTGGAGAAGACTTTGGAGAAGGTGATTCAAAAAACTTTGAAAATTATTTGTTTGTTTTAAATATAAGAAGGAGAAATTCTGGGCTCACTATCTCACTACTCACCCATTTATTCTTCTATTGAAATCCTTAGTGCCTCAACTTGATCATAGGTAAAACTTAAGGTTGACTTTAGAAAGTTTGAAGTAAAGCATATAAGATGGTTGAAAAAGTTAACTCTTTTCTTTAAGAAATCGTTTTGAATCGAATGTTAAATCATCAAGCGCGAGGAAGCAAGTATGAAATAAAAACAAGTTCAAGAGACATTCTTAAAAGAAATATGAAGTTAAAAATCCAAACCCATCCTCATGTGCCTTCAAGAACACTTTCAAGAAGAAATGCTTTAAGTTAGGCATGCAAATGATTCATTGGGTCTTTTTCATTAAAATCAGAAAAGAAGAAGAATTGAAGAGAGGTACAATAGTGAGCCCAGAAAACCGATTTAGCTACTCATTGAAGTTAAAGAAAAATACAAGTAAATAACGCAAGACATACTGTAATATGAGTGAAAGAAAATGTGGCTCGATTCTTGTAATGATGTCACTTCAATCTTCAAGTACAAGCACTCAATTCCTCTCTCTCACAAGTATTTGTACTAAACTACAAATTGCAAAACGAAAATACAACTTTTGTGCTATCTAACAAAGAATATAAATCCTTAAAGAAATAACAAAAATTCTAATCCTAGTCTTCGCTCCTTTTTGCTCTGTTGAAACTGGTATTTATAGGGAAAAACCAGAGGGGGGAGATCCCGGGAAGATTGGGGGAGCAAACGCTCCCCCAACAAACATCAACAAGTCGCGAAAACGCGGCTAGGGCCACGTTTTCGCGGCCCTGGTGTGGCCAGTTGGCCACACGCAATTGATGGGAGCTCCTGGTTTGGTGATTCTCCTGTATCTTCTTCTGGTTTTCTCGTTTCTGCTCCAGGATTTGACGAAACAGCCTTTGATTGTTGGCTTCAACCGTTTGATTTTGGAGGATTCTTTTCAACTAGTTTTCAACCTCTCTGATATGCCAAGATTTTGCCCTGATTCCTTAATTTCAAATTTATTCTGAATTAAATCAGAATTTGGTAGGCTTTTGGGCTTGTTTCTCATTCTTTTCTTTTAGCAATTGGGCCTACATTAAACAAAGAAGAAGAAGACTTGTTAATAGGATTTATTAGCTAAAAAGTATGGTAAGGTGACAATGTATATGCAATATATGTGACTAATCAGTAGGGGCAAGATTGGCGGGAGGTATCCGTACTTAAAAGCGACGGACCTAATTAAGCCAAACCACCAGCTTTGGAGGTTTCGCCTCGTAATCCCCAATATTTGACACCGATTTGGCAATAGTCAAATTCTAATTAACTTTTCCCTTAGGTCAGTCTCTTATTCAGTCTGAGATGTACCTAGGGCTAACATCTACTCAGTTTTAGTTAGGCTTGAGTTAGTGAGTGAGGAGATTTGTTTGTGAGCTAAGGGAGGATAATGACTTCCCCAACTTATCTTGTTTATAGGACAAGCCCTTAAATCATTTTAGTACAATGTGTACATGAAAAGCAACACATAAGCAATGTAAACAATTCGAAAGTGTTCCTATACTACATGCTATGCACACGTACCTTTGCTTTAACACTCTTCAATAGTAATGTAAAATGTAAATGAATTAGACATGTTCTTAAAAGCAAAATCTAAACCGTTTTTAGCATTTAACAAACATCAATTTACTGTTGAGGTTGGAAAGTATCTACAGTGAGTTAAATAAGAAAAAAATAGCTATAGAATGTTACTTTGCAATTCAACTAACCTGTAAAAATACAAGTTAGTAGTTCACTCAAATTGCCGCGAGAATGCAGCAAATCTGGGGGCTTCTGGCTCTACTTTCTTGAGCAGAGTCCAGGACCACTTATATTTCTAATGTAGCAAAAAAATTCCTTGATATCTATCTCTGCACACCAAGAACAAAGAAGAAAGTTAACAAAAAATGTAAATTTAAAAAGATAATTACTTACCGTCCTTCCCCGGCAACGGCGCCAAAATTTGATTGAGGGAAAACCTGCACACAGAAAATACAGAATTTTAGGAATACAAAAATGAAGTGCAATATGCTCAATGCTACAGCTATAGTGAGTGGCTATGCGGGTCATAATCCACAAAGAGGGACTAGCGATGGAAGTTTTTTATAAGTTCTCTTTAGTTTACAAAAAATGATTAAAGTTCTTCTTTCAGTTCTTTAAAAGAAAAAGAAAATTAGTAATGTTAAATTTTGAAAGTGGTAGGTCGGAGTAGATGGTGAAAATAGAAAATGAATTTATACAAAGAAATTAAAAAGAGTGAATAAAAGAGATGGGAGATGGTAGTGATCTAAATTAAAGGATTAAAACAAAGAAAACCTAAAAATATACTTACCTTCTTTGGTTGATGACTTATCTTGGATCGTTGGCATGTTTACCTTACTTCGGAGGCAATCAACACATAATCAATAAGATCTAGCTCATTCCCCATTCACATTACATCATCAAGACGAACAAGAATAAAATGATACAGAATATTGAGGAGAAGATCATCATCATGAAATCGGTGGCAAACACACAACAAGGCTATACCGATGCTACTAGATTCGCTTAGATACTTGATCGGTCACATATATTGCATATATATTGTCACATTATCATGTTTATTATCTAATAATCCTATTAATAAGTCTTATTTTTCTTTATAAAATGCAGGCCCATTGCTAAAGGAAAGGGAAGAGAAACGAGCCTAAAAGCCCATCAAAATTCTGATTTAATTCAGAATTAATTCAAAATCAGAAAATTAGGCCAGATCATGGCAAATCAGAGAAGTTGAATACCAATTAAAACAAATCTTTTAAAATCAATTGGTTAAAGCCAAAGATCAAAGACAATTTCATCAAATCTAGGAGCTGAAATGGAAAAACTAGCAAGAGATAAAGGGAAAGCACTAAACAAGGAGCTGTATCCCCCCGGGTGTGGCCACCTGGCCACACCCTGGCCACGAAAACGCGGCCAAAGCCGCATTTCTGTGGCTTAGTTGAGTCTATTGGGCGAGCGTTTGCTTCCCCTATCTCCGTACGCCCTCTACCATTTGGTTTTTCCCTATAAATACCACATTTTTCAGAGAAAAAGGGACTAAAAATTAGTTTAAGTTTTTCTCTTTATCAAAAATCACCTAGAGGGGGGGTGAATAGGTGATGATGCTAATCAAAGAGCAATTTAAAAATTATGATACAAATGTAATGCAACAATCTCCCAAAATAAGACTAAGAGCCGAATTCCCTATTAAGGGCTCTGAACTCCTTCCTCCGGCTTCCTCGTAAAATGAGTTAGAGGTGCGCAATGCAACCTTGTTGTATGGGATAATGATTGACAATATGAATGAAAATGAATATGGCAATGACAATCTCAAGCAATAAGTAATGACAAGGAAAAGTAAACCAATCGCAAACACAAAGATATGTTATCGAGGTTCGAGCACCCAGCTCTACTCCCCGCCTTCCCCAGAAGGATTCTAGCTACTTCCACTATCACAAAGATCACAAATACAATGGAGTACCCAACTCCTACAATCTCAAGTACAAGGAATTTCTGAGTAGTCAAAAGACCACAAACTCTCTCTTTCAATTGTCTCTTCCCTTACAAAGGTCCTTAGAGAACAATGAGTAGGAATGAAGCTCTTGTGTGCAAGGAGAAAAGAAAATGAAATCAGAGAGTTCTTTTGAAAACACTTCAGAAATTAAGAGAGAATTTCAGCACAAAAACCAAGAAACAAAGCTCTTTTGAATGCCTTAAACTTTTGAATTTTGTAGCAATAAATGTTGTAATGAATCTCTCCCCAAACACCCCTATTTATAGGAGAGGGCTAGGTTAAGAGATAAAAACAAACTTAAGGCTAATTAAGTAATATTAGATTTGAAATAAATCCTTAATTCAAACTTTAAACACAAAAGACAAAATAAAACAGCTCTTAAAAATCTGCCCGTTACTGTTCAAACGGTCAGATCGGTCGACCGGCCAGTCGACCGCACGTTCAAAATCATGACCGTTGCAGATCAGCGGTCGACCGCCCGGTCGACCCATTTTAACAGAGAGCAGAGTGACTTGCAGTCGGTCGACTGCACGGTCGACCGGCAGACATGCACACGGATACGTGCACCTGCCAGTTCCTCGGTCGACTGCACGGTCGACCGATCAAACCTGACATAGAGTCGGTCGACGGTCGGTCGACCGGAACAGGTTAAAAATCAGGTTTTGGAAAGAATACAAAGGAGCTTTTGATTTTGACAAAAATACTTTTGAACATAGATTTGTATGAAACATAAATATATATCTATAGGCAAAATCTTGTATCCAAAATATTTTTGTATAAATTATACGAAATTGTTTTGGAATAAACATGTGCGCAAAAACGTGTGTGATAGAGCTTCAAACCTATCCACTATTCTTTAACAAACTATAAAACTAAAAAAATAATGATTAAATACTCTTTGAGCAATCTTCAAGTCTTTGAGCCATCCAATGCCTTGCTAGTGCCTTCTCTTCTATGATCCTTCCTTGATTGTGCAATTTGCCTTCCTTGCTATGTGAAACTTAGAAGTTCTTGCAAAAGCAAAGCCAATGGTCTCCAAACATGGTACAAAACCTGAAACTTATCTTGAACAAATTCATTAGTACCAAATAGCTCTTATTTGGTTTGTCATCATCAAAACACAAAACAAGAGAGTGTAACCTCTTGGGCCAACATTTATTTTAGGGTTTAGGTTCTTTGTTAGATGATTGAGAAGTTGTATCTCTGTTTCTTTATTTGTAACTCAGTCCAGATACAAGTGAGAGAGAGAGAGAGGAAAAGAGTGATTGTAATCTGAAGTTGAAGTGACATCAATAAAGGTTCAAACCTTCTTTTCTTCTCCAATTCACGGGTATGTCTTATTTTATTTGCATGTCTTGTTTTACATTATTCATTAGTAGCTAAACTTGTTTTCTGGGCTCACTATCACCTCTCTCTTCGATCCCTCTTGTTTTGAATGGTTTGATGTAAAGAACCTAACGGAATCATATGTATGCCTTAAAATAAGCCTTTCTTCTTTGAAAATGTTCTTGAAGGCACATGAGGATGGGTTTGAATTTCTAAACTTCTATTTCTTTTAAACCATCAGTTGAACTTGTTTTTATTTCATACTTAAAAGACAACTTGATGATTTAACATTCAGTTCAAGAGGATTTCTTAAGAAAAAGAATTAAACTTTTCCAAACAATCTTATTCGCTCTGCTTAAGACTTTCAAAACTCAAGCTTAAGTTTTTCCTATGATCAAGTTGAGGCACTAAGAATTTCAAGAGAAGAACATATCTTTGAGTAGTAAGATAGTGAACCTAGATCTTTTTCCTATATTAAAAACAACAAATCAATCTTCAAGCTTTTTAAAGGTCACCTTTTCCAAAGCCTTATCTAAGTTTTCAATATTTCTTTTAATCACTTGCTTACTCTCCATTCTCTTTTTCAATATATAAAAAAAATCAACACCATTCTTTGCTTTTTAAACAAAAACACAGAAAAGTTTTCATCGCATTCCTCCTCGTGGACGCGATTCGTTAGCCCAAAGCTAGACAGTAATTCTCACTGCTTTCATTTGCAATCAAACTTTGGCGTCATTGCCGGGGAGGGAACGGTGTAATTGTTTTCTAACAAGTTTGGTGTCTTATTTCAGGGACATCAAGGAATCAGATTTTGCGCTCAAATTTTGCAGGAGAAGACTTGCTATTCTTTGACCCTACTCTCTAAAGTAAGAAACAGAATTTCAAGAAATTGCAGCGCAAATGCTTGAAATTTTTGGACTACTAAAATTTTTTTTTTGCAAGACATATTGCTTTGCAAAAAAAGATACAGTTTTTGTGTGTTATTTCTACTATATCTGATATTCACACTCCCTATTTTTAATCCAATAGTAATCTATTTGATTGTCAATTGCTTAAAAAACGTTTAGACTTGCATTCTAGGCATTTGTGTAATTACGTTATTTTTACAATTACTGTTGAAGATAGCTGTAGATAAGGTATGTATGCATATCATATAGTTTAGAAGACATCCTTTGGTGATTTTGCTTGTAAATGTTACTTTTCTATATCTTGCACACTTTGCACAATCAATCTTAAGGGCAAAACTCAAATCGAGATAAAGTGAGAAAGTCATTACTCTTCCTTAGCTCACAAACCATTTCCAAGCACGTACAGCCTAAGCCTAATTTAAAATCTGATAGGCGTTGGCCTTAGGGACATCTCGAACTCATTAGGAGATTCTCATAAGGGGGAAGGTATTAGAATTTGACTCCTGCCAAATCTGTGTCTAAGGACAGAGTTGAGGGGCGAAACCCCGAAGGCTGGTGGTTTGGCTTAATTAGGCCCGTCGCTTTTGCGCGAACACCTCCCACCAATCTTGCCCTGACCTGGCTGATTAGCTTGTGGTCAAAGTCTGCATTATACCTCCTTTGGACAATCAACCAGTTAGGAGTTATCTAGGTCAAGGTTACCTTAGATTAGGCTTGGTTGTTTTTTACTGTTGACTATTGGTGAACTTGTTTGTGATAGTGTTTGTGTATGCAAGTGTGGTCAAAAGACCCTAATTCATCTGGGTTAACTAGAAACACATCACCTTCCAAGTTTGAATCAAGACCAGATCCGGTTATGGCTCAACCGACATCTTTGCAGGATAGGTTTTATCCCATTAGAACTATACTTCCATCTTGCATCAAACTTCCATCAGTTGGTGAACACAATTTAAGCTCAAGCCTCAGTTCATCAACACACTCCCAAGTTTCATGGTTTAGAGTCTGAAGATGCTTATTTCTTCATAAGAGAGTTTGAGGAAGTATGCTTAATGATGAAAATCTTACACCTTTTAGATGATGCTATTAGGTTGAGATTTGTCCCATTTGCTTTTAAGGACTTAGCCAAGAAATGGCTTCACAGCTTAGCAGCCGGCTCTATCACATCCTCAGATGGTTTCATCAAAGTCTTCTTAAAGAAATTCTATCCAATTCATAAGACCGCTCTTATTAGGAAGAACATCATGCAGTTCAACTAAGAACTAGTGAACCATTTGGAGGTACTTTGAACGCTTCAAAGACCTCCTTGCCCAATGTCCTCATCATGGAATAGAGAAATGGCGACAATGCCAAATTCTTTATGATGGTTTAGACTACTCTACCAAGACCCTCTTAGAAACTATGTGCCAAGGGGGATTCTTAAAGAACGATGAGAATGAAGGATGGGATTTATATAAGGATCTAGCTGAAAAGACCATCCAATGGGACCAGCTAGTGAGAACTCTAGGAATTCAAACTCTATTTCTTCAAAAGGAGGTCTCCATTCAATTGAAACGAGACTAGAATTGCAACCCTAGCGAGAATACTAGAAGCTTTAGAAAATAAGGAATCAAGTCCAGTCAATCAAGTCAGCCTAAACCAATTTCTAACTCTGAGCTGTACTTACTATCAAGCCATGAATTATGTATTTGAGGAGTGTCCTATATTTCAAGCTCAGCAACAATATCCTGAACCGATGAATGCGGCCTTTTCAAGGCCGAACAATAATCCTTAAGCACCAACGTACAATCCTGAATGGAGAAATCACCCGAATTTCTCATAGAGCCAAAATAACAATAACCACTCACGGTCAAACCATGCAATCCACTTCATCATTCCATTAATTCTTCCAATCATCAACCCAACTTTTTTAATTACCATCATAATTCTCCCAACCATCCGCCCAATCTTTCAAACTATCAACAAAACTTTCCCAACCAAGAAACACAATCTTCCTTCTAGAATCCTCAACTAGAAAGGAGAATGAATGATTTTGAGAGAAACATGGAAAGGTAAATGAAGAACCAAGATTCCCTCATGCAAACTATACAGAGGCTAGAGGTTCAAATGAGCCAATTTGCCAATCCACAGAATGAGAGACAAAAGGGTACCTTGCCCAGTCAGCTAGTAATGAATCCTAAGAATTCTCAACAAGCTCATTTGGCTGAGGATCGGTCATTGAATCAATGTAATATTATTCATACATTGAGGTCAGGAAAGAAAGTTAATAATCATGTGTCAACACCATCCAATCTCATTCAACACAATCACACTCAAGCATCCACCTCATCTAGACCAATCCTTCCAAATCTGACGAATCTGAAATGGATAAGTCATCCAGTCAGGTGCACTAGCCATAGTACCATTTCCTAATAAGCTGAAAAACACTAAGCAAGATCCACACATGGATAAGATAATTGAGATCTTCAATCAAGTGAAGATAAATGTTCCACTTCTTGATGCCATCCAACAAGTCCCATCTTATGTAAAATTTCTTAAGGACATGTGCACCTAGAAGAGAAAGACTAATGTGCCCAAGAAAGTCTTTTTGGCCACTAACATTAGTGAGTTACTGTCGGGTCTGATCCCTTACAAGTATAAGGATCTGGGTTGTCCCACCATTACCTGTACTATAGGACAAGCTGAGATTAGTCGTGCACTTCTTGATTTGGGGGCAAGTATCAACTTGCTCCTATTCTCAGTTTATCAACAACTCAGGTTAGGCGATCTTGTCCAACTCGAGTCACTATCCCACTGGCTGACCGTTCAGTGAAAGTTCTCAAGGGAAAAATTAATGATATCCTTATTCGGGTCGAGGAGTTTATCGACCCGGTTGATTTCATAACTCTAGAGACACAACCTGTGTCCAATCCTAAGGCTCAAACTCTTGTTATCCTAGGACAACCATTTCTTACTACTGCCAATGCCATTATCAATTGTAGGAATGGGTCCATGAGGTTAACTTTTGGGACATGACTAGAGAAGTCAATGTCTTCAACTTAGGAAAGTAACCCCATGATGTTGAGGATCAAATTGAAGTCAACCTCATTGAGAACTTGACATGTGAACACAGGAAAGAATTGGAATTAGAGACTGATTGTGACTTTGAGTTAGAGTCTTACGACTTTAACCTTGATCAGGTTGTCGAGTCTGCTGTGAATTGGGCCTCGAACCCTATTTCACCAAATATAGAGCCAATAAATTTGACTCATCCTTTCGGTGAGCTTTTCCCTTCCTTATAATGGAAAGCCTTACCTGCGCATCTCAAGTACGTCTATCAAGGCGAATAAGAGACCTTTCTTGTCATTATTGCCTCCCATTTAAATGACGGGCAGATCTTAAAGCAATTTTAAGAAATATAGGGAAGCCATTGGTTGGACTATAACCGATATAAAGAGATTAAGTCCAACCATAGTTCAACATCGCATTCATCTCAATGAAGACGCAACACCCAAAAGAGACCCACAGCGTAGGTTAAACCTTATAATGCAAGAGGTTGTCATGCTGAAATTGTGAAACTCTTAGACAATGGGATAATCTATCCCATTTTTGGAGAGCTAATGGGTCAGTCCTGTCCACGTGGTTCCAAAGAAATCTGGTTTCATTGTAGTGAAAAATGAGAACAAAGAGTTAGTCCAAACTCGACTTCCCACGAAAATTCGAGTTTGCATTGACTATAGGAAGCTTAATGCAGCAACTCGTGAGGACCATTTTTCGCTCCCCTTCATTGATCAAATGCTTGAACGATTGGTGGGCCACTTGTATTACTGTTTCTTATACGGTTACTCAGGATATAATCAGATTTCTATTGCTCCTGAGGACCAAGAAAAGACTGCGTTCACATGTCTATTTAGGACATTTGCTTATTATCGAATGCCTTTTGGCTTGTGCAATGCCCTAGTAATGTTTCAACATTGCATGTTGAGTCTTTTTCTGATATGGTAGAACGATTCTTAGAAATCTTCATGGATGATTTCTCCATCTACGGAGATTCATTCACTCAATGTCTCTACCATTTAGAACTTGTCCTCCAACGTTGTGCTGAAAAAAAAATCTGACACTGAACTGGGAGAAATGCTACTTCACGGTAAGACATGGAATTGTCTTGGGTCATGAAATCTCTAAGAAAGGAATTGAAGTGGATAGAGCCAAGATTAAGGTTATTTCTAAGCTTCCCATGCCCAAATGTGTGAAGGATATTCGATCCTTCTTAGGACACGCCAGTTTTCTACCGAAGATTTATTAGGGATTTTAGCAAGATTGCTAGACCCTTGACTAATTTGTTAGCTAAGGATATATCCTTCACTTTTGATGCTGAATGTATGAATTCTTAGGAGAAGTTCAAGAAAGAGCTTAGTTCTGCACCAATCATTTCTACACCGGATTGGTTTAAGCCGTTCGAATCATGTGCGACGCTTCTAATTTTACAGTAGGCGTTGTCCTAGGACAACGCATTGATAACAAGCAACACGTGATTTACTACTCTAGTAGGACTCTCAACGATGCTCAAATGAACTACACTGCTACTGAGAAGGAATTCTTGGCAGTAGTGTTTGCCTTAGAGAAATTTCGTCCCTACTACTAGGGTCCAAAACTAACATTTTCACCGATCATTCTGCGCTTAGGTACCTCATGATAAAGAAGGATGCCAAGACCCAACTCATTCGTTGGATCCTCCTTCTTCAAGAATTTGATCTCGAGATTCAAGATAAGAAAGGCATAAAAATCGTCGTTGCTGATCATCTCTCGCGTATCCCTAACTCTCCATGCAATGAATTGCCCATAAATGAGGACTTTCCTGATGAAAATCTCTTAGCTGTCATTAGCGAATCTTGGTTTGCTGATATAGTAAATTACTTAATCACAAATCAAACTTCTTCTCATTGGTCTAAAAATGATATATACCAGTTCTTATCTCAAGTCTGGTATTTCTTTTGGGAGGAACCGTATCTTTTAAATACTATTTTGAACAAATTATTAGGAGATACATTCCTGATGAAGAGATTAAGAGTGTTTTATCCTTCTGTCACGAATTTGCATGCGGTTGACACTTTGGTCCCCGCAAGACTACTGAAAGTTGCTACAAAGTGGGTTCTATTAGCCCACTTTGTTCAAAGATGCTTATGAATTTTGCAAGACGCGCCCTAGATGCCAAATGGAAGGAAGGATCTCGAAACGAGATTTGATGCCCATCAACCCAATTCTAAAAATAGAACCTTTGATGTTTAGGGCATCGACTTTATGGGTCCATTTCCTAATTCATTTGGAAAACCAATACATATTGGCTGCTATGGACTATGTGTCCAAGTGGGTAGAAGCCATTCCAAGTAAAACTAATGATGACAAAGTTGTCATAAAGTTTTGGAAAGAAAACATTTTCTCACGCTTCGGAACCCCTCGGGCTATCATCAGTGATAATGATACTCACTTTTGCAATAGATCCTTTGAAGTTCTTATGCGAACATGTGCCATAACTTAAAAGTTGTCCACACCTTATCATCCTCAGACCAGTGGGCAGGTTGAGGTTTTCGATAGACAAATCAAGCATATTTTGGAGAAGACTGTAAATCAAAATCGGAAAGATTGGTCAACCAAACTTGTAGATGCCCTCTGGGCCTACAGGAAGATGTCTCCTTATATATTAGTCTTTGGGAAATCTTGCCACCTACCCATTGAGTTAGAGCACCGGGCCTTATGGGCAATCAAGTAGCTAAATTCGACTTGACTAAGGCCGGTGAACCTCGAAAATTACAAATTTTCAAATTAAAGGAGTTGAGAAATGAGGTATATGAAAATGCTAAGATCACTAAAGATGGAGTTAAGATTTTTCATGATAAATACATCATAAGGAAAATATTTGTCCCTAGATAAAAAGTCTTACTTATAATTCTAGGCTTCATCTTTTCCTAGGAAATTAAAATCAAGATGGACTAGGCCATTCGTTGTAAAAATCGTGTTTTCACACGGTGCTGTAGAGATCAGTGACACCAAGAATGGAAATGACTTTAAGGTAAATGGTCAACGCCTTAAACCTTTCTTGGAATCGGTGCCGGTAAATGAAACGGCTATGGTCCTTTCGACCCAGTGTTCCATCTGTCATTCCATTTCATCCATCATACATTTCTTTCATACATTTCAATGCATAAGTATAGGGCTAGAAAATGACTGATATAGTGTATACTAACTAAAAAAAGAGAAAAATGTATTAAAAAAAACTTTTTGAAAGAAAAGAACAATATTTTGATATATTTTTTTGTAAGAAATTAAGTTAATTTTAAGGAATAGGAAAATCATAATTAGGATATCTTATTGGTCAAAATAAGATGGCTTGTTTGATTTTCAGGGTTAGGAAGAAAATTGGTGAAAGTAATTTAGTCTTGATCTTTACCTTGAAGAAATATGCACACTTTACTTTATACACTTACACACTTCAGGTTCAAAAACAAAGATTCTTATGCCTTATAAAAAAACATATATATATGAAAAATAAACAAATTATTGATTAGCTAGGTGCTTTGACCTAAGTAAGCCTTGGTATTTATGCAAAAGATGAATAATATATATTATATATATATATATATATATATATATATATATATATATCCCCTGATTAAGTTGGGTATTTGTGCCTCATGAGGCATAAGTATTCACGCCTAAAAGGGGTAAATTTTATAAATAAAAACCCTTAGTTTCATGGCCTTATTTGCTCGAGTGTTTAAGTCCTTAGGGGTGTTTTTTCACTTGGTGCCCTAAGACTGTCCGGTTTGGGTATCACCGACTAAAGGTTCGTTACATTGGCAGACTAGAAAGCCTAATGGAATTAGGGAATAAGTACCACCAAAAATAAAAATAAATAAGGCATAAGAGTTAAAGTTAAAGAACCCTTTGTCAAAACTTCACGGTCACGAAGGTGCTTATAACTTAGGGTAAAGTAATAGACTAAATGAGAATTACAATTTGACTCCTTATTTTGATTGATAACATGTTTTTGAATAGAGACTAAGTTTAGGAATGAAAAGTTTGATTTTCCTATAACTTATATATTACTTGAACTTTTACAATAATACCTCAAATATTTTCTTTCTTTTCAAAATGCTTTTCGAAAATACTAACATTTCTTCTCTTTCTTTATGGATTTTGTGGGTGCAATCCACTGAAAACCCTCACGAGAAAAAACTCGTCCTCTAGGGGTAACATAGAGGTTTAATGGCTTGTTGCACATGCTCAGTGCAATCGAGTGACCTGCGAAAGTGGTCTAATAATTGATTAGGATTTTTGACGTTTTGCTCGAGGGCGAGCCAAAGATAAGTGTGGGGGTTTGATCAGTCACATATATTGCATATATATTATTACATTACCATGTTTATTATCTAATAAATCTTATTAATAAGTCTTATTTTTTTTAATAAAATGCAGGCCCATTGCTAAAGGAAAGGGAAGAGAAACGAGCCCAAAATCTCATCAAAATTTTGATTTAATTCAGAATTAATTTAAAATTAGAAAATCAAGGCAGATCATGGCAAATCAGAGAAGTTAAAATCCAGTTAAAATAAATCTTCCAAACTCGATTAGTTAAAGCGAAAGATCAAAGGCAGTTTCATCAAATCCAGGAGCTGAAACGGGAAAACCAGCAAGAGATAAAGGGAAACACTAAACGAAGAGTTGTACCCCCTCAGGTGTGGCCACCTGGCCACACCCTGGCCGCGAAAACGCGGCCAAAACTGCGTTTCTGCGGCTTGGTTAAGTCTGTTGGGGGAGTGTTTTCTCCCCCTATCTACGTACTCTCCCCCCCCGTTTAGTTTTTCCCTATAAATACCACATTTTTCAGAGAAAAAGGGACTAGAAATTAGTTTAAGTTTTTCTCTTTGTTTTTAGGGTTTAGGTTCTTTGTTAGATATATTGAGAAGTTGTATCTCTGTTTCTTTATTTGTAATTCAGTCCAGATACAAGTGAGAGAGAGAGAGAGAGAGAGAGAGAGAGAGAGGAAAAGAGTGATTATAATCTGAAGTTGAAGTGACATCAATAAAGGTTCAAAACTTTTCTTCTTCTCCAATTCACGAGTTTGTCTTATTTTATTTACATGTCTTAATTTAAATTATTTATGAGTAGCTAAACTTGTTTTCTGGGTTCACTATCATCTCTCTCTTTGTTCCCTCTTATTTTGAATGGTTTTGATGTAAAGAACCAACGAAATCATATGTATGCCTTAAACTAAGTCTTTCTTCTTTGAAAGTGTTCTTGAAGGCACATGAGGATGGGTTTAATTTCTAAACTTCTATTTCTTTTAAAACATCACTTGAAAGACAACTTGATGATTTAATGCTCAGTTCAAGAGGATTTCTTAAGAAAAAGAGTTAAACTTTTCCAAACAATCTTATTTGCTTTGCTTAAGACTTTCAAAACTCAAGCTTAAGTTTTGCCTATGATCAAGTTGAGGCACTAAGAATTTCAAGAGAAGCACATATCATTGAGTAGTAAGATAGTGAGCCTAGATCTTTTTCATATATTAAAAATAACAAATCAATCTTCAAGCTTTTTAAAGATCTCATTTTCCAAGCCTTCTCTAGTTTTTCAATTTCTCTTTAATCACTTCCTTACACTCCATTCTTTTTTCAATATAAAAAATACCAACACCATTCTTTACTTTTTAAACAAAAATATCGAAAGTTTTTATCTCATTCCTCCTTGTGGGCACGACCCGTTAGCCCAAAGTTAGACGGTAATTCTCATTGCTTTCATTTGCAATCAATACTCATCAAAAACTAAAAGAGAAAGTGAAAGAAAACAAGAATAAAGAAAAAAAATAACTTTTATTTGATTAAATAATAATAAAAGAAAAGATGAATACTTACACCGGTGTCACCCTCAGTACAAGTTTTTCTCTTATTCCTCTATGAAACTCTCTTCTCCTCTCAGTTACATAAAATAAAATAAAAATTACATAAAAGAAAATAAAAATCCTAAGTTATAAACTACAGAATAGCCTAATTTTTACTCTCTGTGTGATCGTTCATTTTACCTCTTAATTTGCAGGTATTTATAAGAGAAATGGGGAGGGGAGAGGGCGCTTGAGGACGAGACTAAATCAGTATCTCAACAAAAAAAGATCTTCTGATAAGGTTGGAGATATGGACAAAATCGCTTGCTAACAGAAAAGATCTTTTGATAAGGTTGGAGATAATGTTGGAGATAAATATTTGTTTATCCCTCGATCTTCAGTTGGATTTTGTCTTATCTCTCTAAATTTTTTAATATACGTCTCAATCCTTTAGATATCCCTTTTATATATTAATAGGGTTGCCTTTGGACTTTTGTCTCTATCCTCGTTGATTCTCTAAGCTAATCAATTGGATCTTCAAAAATCTGATTTTAACTGAATTAGATCTGGGTTTATCCTCTTTGATATGCTCAATCTTCAGTTGTGATTTAAATCCTCCCAAGAATCTGATTTAGTTGACTTGAATTTGTGATTTATCTTTTCTCATTATATCCTGCACAAATTAGGTATTAAGACAGTATAATTGCAGAATTTATTACAGAATGGGTGTAGGAATGTAATAACAAATATGCAATATATGTGTGTCCAAACAGTTGTTCTCAAATTTCTAAAAGAGAATATCATCTCCCGCTTTGGTGCCTGCTGTGCGATAATAAGTGACAACAGAACTCATTTCTGCAATTGGACTTTTGAAGCCCTAATGTGTAAATATTCTGTATCCCACAAATTATCCATGGCTTATCATCATCAAATTAACAGGCAGGTTGAGGTTACAAATAGACAAATAAAACTCATACTGACAAAACTATAGGACAAAATTAAAAGGATTGGTTCGTAAAGCTAATAGATGCAGTATGGGCTTATCAGACTGCATATAAGACTGTTCTTGGTATGTCTCCATATCGAGTCATATTTGAGAAATCCTGCCATCTGCCAGTTGAACTGGAACACCATGCTTTGTGGGCAATTAAATAACTAAATTTTGATTTGAAAAAGCTGATGATCTATAAAAACTGCAGATTTCAGAGTTAGAGGAGATACGAAATAAAGTATATGACAATGCTAAAATCACCAAGAGCAGGCTAAAATCTTCATGACTGCTCCATACACCGAAATAATTTTGTCTCAAGACAAAAGTTCTGTTCTACAATTCTAGGCTTCATCTTTTTGCGGGCAAATTGAAAACCCGTGGTCAGGACCCTTCACAGTACAAATGTATTTCCACACGGTACAGTGAATTCTGATCCGAAGAACAACCAAGTTTTCAAGGTCACGGATAAAGACTCAAGCCGTTCTTGGCCACCAAATTTGAGTCAGATATGGATAGGTTATGGATCTTTATGACCCATTTATAACCGACCCAGGATTACATTGTGTTTTTCCCCTTCACTGTAAATAGATAAATCTTTCATGGAAATTACAAATAAAAAATATAATAAAAAAATAATATATGCAAATAAAATAAAATAAAATAAAATATAAAAATATAAAAATATAAAAACAAAAACAAAAATAAAACAATCAAATAAATCCTAAAATCTCATCTTAGGAATTCCTATCTCTAAGAAGGGTAAAATAGGAAACTAAATTTTCACCCTCCTATATAACCCCTCTTCAATTCTCTCCCGTGCCTTCTAACTAAAAAACAAACCTTAGATCTAGAGTGAAAGAGAGTCGGCGCCACAACCACTGAAATCTCAGCATCAGATTTCACAACTTTGCCGCGACTTCTCCTTAAAAGTTGCGTTTTCATGGCCATAGTCCTATTCTGGTGCCAACACCAGAGTTCAACCTGATTGATCTAAACAGTAGATCCCAGATCTACTGTTATCTTCTTCAGTTAGTTGCTCAAACTACGAGAGACAGTCTTTGGATTGAGTTTCTCCCCATGGTTTCTTGGAGATTTGCACATATCTTTCCCTCTTCTTGCTTTCTAATCCTTGAATATCATGGCCCCACCTATTTTTTCTAAGAAGGATTTTCCTAGAATCTTGAATAATGTTAATGGGTATTGGTATTGTATTTTTTGATCGA